>BMAC01000097.1:1900701-1920460 GCA_014905375.1 Phtheirospermum japonicum | reverse complement strand
TGAGCATCCATAGCACCTAAAAAAATAAGGATCAATACTTAAAAGGTTAAGTAACCCGCTCTAGATGCCAATTGTAAAATAAGAAGGTCTATGGATATACGAATAATTCTCAGATTCACGATGTAGTTAATCAATGTTTATCAACATCAGTTAACAACATTGACAAGAGTAAATTTAAACTTATGCAGCGGAAATTAAAATACGAGAACACGATTAAACAAATTCAGTTCACAAGTAAATACTTGTGAACTTGGGTGTACAAACCCGAAAACTATATTACTTTCTTTTTAAGTTCAATACAAAATATAAAGTAATATAAGAAAACTAAATATCAAGAAACTTGATACTAAATACTTGTTGCCGGAATGACAAGATCTTCTCCGTTGGTCACGCAACTTCAAAGATCTTGTTTCTCACGAAGGTTGGCTTCAAGTAGTTTTTCTTCTTCGTGTTCTACTTCTCTTGTGCGTCGTCTTCCTTGCGTCCTTCCTTCAAGAAATCCCGTGCGTAAATCTTCAAAAACCGTGTGTCTAAGCTTTAGGATTTCTAATGTCTTAAAATAGACAATTCTAAGATCCTAAACTTGGTAAATACCTAAAAACAAATCCTAGACACAATCTAGACATAATTAAAGTCTTGTGCATAAACTTGGAAACATAATATTGACCTATATCTAGTTTCCTAACTTATTTTGTGCCCAAGAAAGGCAAATAACAAAATAGGAATTATTGCCAAGAATAAATTTCTCAACAGAGTACTTAGTTGTTATGCTATTGATACTTAGATTATATACATATGTACTTGATGAGTGTACATTTATTTTTTATTTATTTTGCATTTAGTACTCAGTGTATATGTATCTAATACTTATTTCGTGTGTATTGGGTACTTAGTTGTTATGAAACTAATACTTAGTTTATATGCATTTGTACTTGGTGAGTGGGTTCAATTCATAAATCATCTACGGGGCTGAAATAGATTTTATGAGATTTTCAATTAGGACCCAAAGTTTACATAATTTTCTTTGGCCTCCCCCAAACCCCATAACCCATCACCATACAACCCTTATCACCGCCACGAACCCCAACGTCGGCCCGACTTTGTAACTTGTTCCACCGACAACCTTCTTGACCCACCCTGACCAACTTCTGGCCACACCCGGCAAGAAAACACATAAATAAACTCACGCCACATAACACACACATAATACACACAGTCCCTCTCTAGTTCAATTCATATCCATTCGGTTTGAAATTATAAATCAATATTTGTGTACATTGACATGAGGAGAGTTCAACGGTGGTGACCGACTGAAGCTTTGTGGCCGAAAAATGGAGTATTGGACGACCAAAATCATGACTTTTTAGCACTTTATACTCAAATTGACAGTGATTAAGAGCTTGTACCCGAATTTCGATTTCAGATTCGAAACGAGGGTGACGAGATTATTTAAAGGCATAATTTTTTTTAGTTTTTCTTTACGACGAAGAGGTGGTCATCGGCGGCGACGACGGCAAGATGTTGAGGATGATTGAAAGAAAATGAAAGAAAATAAAAGTGATTTATGTTTGCACAATAAGAAGGGTGTTTTAGGTATTTCATTTGGGTGGGGAGTCCACTTAAATCTATTTTTACATTGGGGAGTGCAGAATGAAAAAAATTAAATGGGGACTGATTCAAGAATTGAAAGTAGGGATGGGGATTTATATCCAAAATCCCCTAAAATCAATACATTATAATAAAAAAACCAATACATCATCACAGTACAAAACTAATACATTATAGTATCGGGTCAGATGACATAACGGGTCCTAACCCGTTAATCTGTCCTAACACAAGTAGACGTGTCGAACCAGTTAATTAACCGACGGTTAATTTAACCAGTTTTTGGTTAACTGTAACCTAACCGGCTGAGAACCGGTTAAGGTTACGGTTAAACCAGTTAATCGCCGGTTTTTTTGTTTGTTTTTTTTAAAGCAGTCGATCGACTGCTGGATCGACTGCTAGATCGATTGAAGGACAGTGAGTTTGGTATTGTGAAGGCAGTCGATCATGCAGTCGATCGACTGAAATTCTGTCGATCGACATAACAATAGTCGATCGGCTGCATAGCAGTCGATCGTTTGCTTTTTTATTTGGAAAAAAATAAGTTTAAAAAAATAAGGACTTGATTTTAATTCTAATATTAAAAATTAAAATTTTAACTTATAATATTAGAATTAACTTGCCTACGTATCCTTGTAAAGGAATCAAAGTCCACGTAGTTCGAATTTTTTTGTTTGAAAAAAATAAGTTAAAAAAAGGACTTGAATTTAATTCTAATATTAGAAATTAAAATTAAATTTTAACTTTTAATATTAGAACTAAATTGCCTACGTATCCTCGAAAAGGAATCAAAGTTCACGTAGTTTTTCTACTTACCTCACTTACCTACTTACCTATTCGTCGTTGTCGTTGCTTCCCGAAGTGGTATCTTAATATTCGCTCTCTTCACCTTCATCCAATTGCATTTCTTGTTTTCGCGATTCGGCTTTCACCTAATCGTTCATCAACATTTGATTTTCAAGATTTTTGGATGTTAAGGTAGACCGTCGCTCATCTAACATGTAACAGAAACGGTTGAAACAAGAACGGCAAGGACCTCCTTGGCGATCCTAGAGAGTGTGTGAAAAATACTAGCCACTTTCGACCAAAACCGCACAAGATCGTTAGTAAAACCATCGGGCTTTTTTGGAATCGAATTCGGTTCAAAAGCCCCTAAATAACTATCTAATTCCATTGAGCGACTAGCACTAGCCCTTTGCCGTTTTCTTTTAGTATCTTCAATCAACCTCGTATATGGGGCTAGAGCTCCTCGAGGGTCGTTGGGTCTTGTATTAGAAGTGGCGGGGGAAGGGGACACATTAGTATCATCACTTGAAGATTCATTGTAATCTTTAAAAAGTTGAACTAAAGATAGGTTTGCTTGGTGAGCAAAACTAAGAGGGCTAGGAATTGGAAGATTTGAAACTTCTAAAAAAGGTCCTAATGCATCGTAATAAAATTTAAGTAAATTTTGTAAACCCTCCATCCGATAATCCGGGTCTAAAATTTTTGCAATCAAAAAAATTTCTGGAATGTAATGAAAATATTTGACCCATTTACTCAACATACTATCGATACATTTACTTAATTCAGAGTTATGGAGTAAAGAAGTACTAACAAATACTATTTGAATACAATGATCAACAAAAATTCAGGAGGTAGGATAATAAACGTCGGATAAAGCCACGATGGTATCGTTAAAAGTTTTTAAAAGGGACATCATATTATAACATTCATCCCACATATGCGGAAATAAAGCAAAATCGACATCTTCAATATTAAAAAATGAACACAATGCATTTCTATATTCATAAGTATCATTAAGAAATTTATAAGTAGATTTCCAACGATTTGGCACATCATTTGAGTTTTTTTTTCGGATACAATTGATAGGCCTTTCAAAATCTTCGCCATTTTTTTTGAAGCGAATCGTGGCCACGTAGATAATATATAGCACTTCTAATCGGTTGAATTTTAGATTTAAAAAGAGTTAAACCATCTTAAACACATAAATTCAAAATATGACAAATGCATCTAACATGAAAAAATTTGCCGCCAATAGAGGGTTGACAAGTAATTTTTAATAATTCTAAACTAGATGTATTAGCGGCGGCATTATCAAATGAAATTAAAAAAATTTTGTTAGTTAAATGATACTCGGACAAAATAGTGGATATTTTGAGCGAAATATTCACCGCTGTATGTTGACTATCAGACTTTCTATATGCAATTAAATATTTTTGCAAAGTCCAAGAATTATTAATCCAATGACAAGTAATTCCCATATAATTATGATTATGAAAGGAATTCGTCCAAATATCCGAACATATAGAGACACTATGAGGCAAACTATCAAATATTAAAATCAAATTCAATTTATACTCACCGACTATTTTTTCAATATCGCGAGTCAATTTATTTCGTGAAATCCTAATGCTGGATGGATTAAATGCACCCCTAGTATAATTTTCATAATGATTACTATGCACATGATTAAAAGGAAGACTCATAACGGAAATAAATTTTGCAAGAAACTTTTTATGACCACTTTCGGTATATTGAAATAAACTAGAAGAACTCGTACCTTGGCCGCCGATCCCGACGCCGGCGGTAGATGAAGATGAGAAGTTTAGTTGTGTTTGAGAGCTTTCCACGCCATACTTGTCGGGATGCTTCTTCTCCATGTGGTATTTGAGCGACCCGTAGCCTCTATTACTTTTAGAACCGAAGGCGTAATGGGAATTGCAATAATTGCATTGCGCTCGAGATTCGCCGTTGATCGTCTTTTTTGTGAAATACAACCGAAAGATGGGGGAGACAAATTCCCTCGGCTTCGATTGAGATGGTGGCATATCATCCGCTCCCTCCTCATCTTCATCCAAATTGACGGCGGCCGGCGCTTCTTCTTCATCGGAGCTCGGTAATTCCTCTTCAAAATCGATTTGATTTTGTGAGTCGAAGTTGATTTGGTTATATAGGTTCTCAACTTCTTCCCCCGTCATCTAATTGGAAACATAATCTTCGGCAACGACCGAAGATTGTCGTCGAGATCCTCGACCTCGACGAGAAGAGATTGGAGTGTTGGTATTGATATTACGGGAAGAGCTTGCCATAGTGATATTATAAAAGAGAATTAAAAATATTATTGATATTAATTTTGGAACAAATTAACAACTTGACTTGAAACTTGAAAATACAAGAGAAGAAGAAGAATAAGTAGAGATGAATTGGTGTGAGATTTGGTGTTGGGGAGTGGGGTATTTATAGGTGTTAAAATTTGATATTTTTTTTTTGAATAACTAACCGTTTAACCAGTGCGGTTAGACCGGTTAACCGGCAACGGCTAGTTTTCCAATTCAAATTTCGGTCGTCGATCATCAATGGCTAGTTGATCTCAGCCGTTGATTTTCAACGGCTAATCCAGTGACCAGTCAATCGATTATAAATCAGTCGATTGACTGGTCACTATTTTTTTTTTTAGATTTTCCGGTTAACCGGCTGTTGTAACCAGTGGTTACGGTTAACCGATCAGGTTAACCGTAACCTAACTGCCGGCCACCGGTTGACGGTTAAGGTTATAACCGTGACCGCCGGTCAACGGCTAACCGTAACCGATCAACCGGTTATTAACCGGCGGTTAATCGGTTATCCGTAATGTTTTAATCCGGTTATTAACTGGCTGATTAATTAACCAGCGATTAGGTTAACCAGTTTTAGTTTAACTGTAACCTAACCGGTTGAGAACCGGTTAAGGTTACGGTTAAATCGGTTAACCAAACCGGGCGGTTAACCGGTTAACCGACGATTTTTATATATATATATTTTTTGTAAATTAAATTTAGAAATTTAAATAAAAACTGAATAATTGAAACTTAAATGGAATTAAAATTAGATAAATAAATTTTGGATTTTTGAATTAAGAAGTTTTTATTTATTTTGAAACAAATAAATGTAAAGGACTTGATTTTAATGCTAATATTCACAAACAACCAAATTAATAAGATGATGACATTTATTTGAAAATAACACAACAAATTCACATTAAAAATTAAATTATAAGATTTTTTTGAAGTAAAAAGTTTAAAAAAAATATTTTTTTTTAAAAGGACTTGATTTTAATTCTAATATTAAAAATTAAAAATTTAAATTTTAATATTAGAATAACTTGCCTACGCATCCTTGTAAAGGAATCAAAGTCCATGTAATTCAAATTTTTTTTGTTTGAAAAAAAAAAGTTAAAAAAAAGGACTTGAATTTAATTCTAATATTAGAAATTAAAATTAAATTTTAACTTTTAATATTAAAATTAAATTGTCTACGTATCCTCGAAAAAGTCCACGTAATTCTTTTACTTACCTCACTTACCTACTTACTTATTCGTCGTTGTCGTTACTTTCCGAAGTGGTATTGTAATAGTCGCTCTCTTCACCTTCATCCAATTGTATTTCTTGTTCTCTCGATTCGGCTTTCACCCAATCGTTCATCAACATTTGATTTTCAAGATTTTTGGATGTTAAGGTAGACCGACGCTCATCTAACATATAGCCTCCCGTGCTGAAGGCCTGTTCAACAGAAACTATTGAAATAGGAATGACAAGAACCTCCTTGGGAATCCTAGAGAGTGTGGGAAAAATACTGGCCATTTTCGACCAAAACTGCACAAGATCGTTAGTAACACCATCAGGCTTTTTTGAAACCGAAGTCGGTTCAAAAGGCCCTAAATAACTGTCTAATTCTATTGACCGACTAGCACTAGTCCTTTGCCGTTTTGCGCGAAATATTCATCGCCGTATGTTGACTATCAAACTTTCTATATGCAATTAAATATTTTTTCAAAGTCCAAGAATTATCAATCCAATGACAAGTAATTACCATATAGTTATGATTTTTAAAAGAATCCGACCAAATATCCGAACATATAGAGACACTATGAGGCAAACTATCAAATATTGAAATCAAATTCAATTTATACTCACCGGCCATGTTTTCAACATCGCGAGTCAATTTATTTCGTGAAATCCTAGTGCTAGATGGATTAAAACTGGGTCGCGAACAGTGATTCGATTGATGGGTTCACTCCTCTCACATTCGTTCGAGCTTCTGACCATCGATGAACTGATCGGATTAACCAACCAAAGTTAGCTTCCGTCATTATGTATTGAACAGAGGCAAAAGCAGCACCCTTAGTATAATTTTCATAATGATTACTACTCGCATGATTAAAAGGAAGACTCATAACGGAAATAAATTTTGCAAGAAACTTTCGATGACTACTTTCGGCATATTGAAATAAACTAGAAGAACCCGTACCTTGGCAGCCGGTCCCGACGCCGGGGGTAGATGAAGATGAGATATTTAGTTGTGTTTGAGAGCTTTCCACGCCATACTTGTCGGGATGCTTCTTCTCCATGTGGTATTTTAGGTAGCCGTAGCCTCTATTATTTTTAGAACCGAAGGCGTAATGAGAATTGCAATAATTGCATTGCGCTCGAGATTCGCCGTTGATCGTCTTTTTTGTGAAATGCAAACGAAAGATGGGGGAAACAAATTTCCTCGGTTTCGATTGAGGCGGTAGCATATCATCCGCTCCCTCCTCATCTTCATCCAAATTGACGGCGGCCGACGCTTCTTCTTCATCGGAGCTCGGTAATTCCTCTTCAAAATTGGTTTGATTTTGTGAGTCGAAGTTGATTTGGTTATATATGTTCTCAACTTCTTCCGCCGTCATCTCATTGGAAACATAATCTCCGGCAACGGCCGAATATTGTCGTCGAGATCCTCGACCTCGACCTCGACGAGAAGAGGTTGGAGTGTTGGTGTTGACATTACGGGAAGAGTTTGCCATAGTGATATTATAAAAAAGAATTAAGTAAAACGAGATTAGGAAGGAATAATAAGAATATTATTGATAATATTATTTCTTACACAAATTAGAAACTTGACTTCTTTAAACTTGAAAATATAAGAGAAGAAGAAGAATAGTAGAGATGAATTGGTGTTGGAGAGTGGGGTATTTACTGTGTCAAAATTTGCAAAAATAAAAAAAAATAAAAAAAAAATAGCCGTTGTAAATCGGCGGTTAAACCGCCCAACAACTATTTTCATTTGAATTTGAGCCGTTGATCTTCAACCGCTAGTTGATCTCAGCCATTAATTATCAACGGCTATTAACCGCGGCGGTTAAACCGCCGGCGAATATTTTAAAAAAAAAAGGTTAACCGCGAAGGTTAAGGTTAACCGTAACCTAACCGCCGAGAACCGGTTGACGGTTACGGTTTTAACCGTGACCGACGATTAACCGCCTAACCTCCAACCGGATCAACACCTCTAAGTTCAACACCTCTAAATACAAGTGTTTGCCTAATTTAAATATATTAAAAAATATATGAGTTTGTAATTAGGATTCAACCTAAAAAAAAAAAGAAATTCAAATGTAACGTATATTTCTAATTACTATTAAAATTGCCTAGATTTTTGGTCCTAATTTCAGAATGCCCATTAATAAATTAGATGAGTCAAAATCTCAATTACACATTAAGTTTCAAGCAATCTTTTCATAGATAAAACTCATACAGAAGAAGTAACAAAATTGCACCCCTACATATATATATATATATATGGATTGAGTTCAAATGAGAGCCCCGTCATTATATGTGAACCTAGGGATTAATCCTGACCTTAAATCTAATATTGCACAGGGGACTAATCCTGGCCTTAGATCTAATATTGCACAGTGCAATTATATGTCCAGGTTCATTGTGCTTTTTACATAATACTGTAGTGCTAAAATCAGTTCAGTTTTTTTAATTTAATTATATATATTTTTGTTTACGTTTTAAAACATGCAATGTGTATCTTAAATTGTAGATCTTGAGAATGTGATTAATTTGATATATATTTCATTCAAAACGAATAAAATTTGAAAAAGTTATGGTTTGTTGAATATTTGAGTTTCATTTCAAAATTTTGAATTTGCAGTTTATAGACGAAATTTGCGATGCTTTTTTATACAATCGTAGTGTTTTTTTTCTTAATCTATTGTGATTTCTAAATAACAATGTAGTGCTCTTTGTAAATGTTGATATATGTCCAAAATACTTTTTTTAATTAATTAATGCATTTTTTTTACATTATTACCATGCTGACATGTTATGATCTCAACCATCAAAATTATTTAATCTAATGGTCAAAATGAGTCCTAGATTCACATATAATGACCATGCTGACATGTTATGATCTCAACCATCAAAATTATTTAATCTAATGGTCAAAATGAGTCCTAGATTCACATATAATGACGGGTTCTCATTTGAACCCAACCCTATATCATATAATGTGTAACTAAAACAAACATAATATGGGTTTTTAAGTTTTTATCCTTCCTTTACGAATATATTAGGTTGTAATTTTTTCTTTGAATTAAAAATTGAATATATTTTGATTTTATTTTTATCTTTTATCGTCTCTTTAATTGTTTACGTCTTTTTCTTTTTTAATCATCATATTGGATTTATTGTTGTTCCAAGTATGTCGATATATTGAAGATCTTTTTAACCTGAAGCGGGACTCGTGGACCTACATTTCACGAGTGCAAACTTAATGAAATTATAATTTACTTTCACACGCGTTCAATATTAAATAAATTCTAAAGAACAGAGTACTGTGTACGGAAAACAACAGCTAGGGATAATGAGGCAAAAAAATAAAAATAAAAAATTATTTTCTTGCTTTTCTTATTCTTAATGCTACAAAGCTCTTAACACCATATATTTCAGGGTCGATTACAATTTATGCACTACATGAAAATCGCTATTCTCTTTCTTCACCTTCTTCTTCCCGGTCCTTTCCTTTTCTTCTGGTCGAAGTATTTGAACCCGAATCGAATGACCCGAATTTGGGTGTGGATTCTGGGGTATTCCCAAACCCAGAACCACTACAAAACTTGGTGTCAAAAGTGAAGGAGTTGCTGGGATTCAATAGTGAGTTTTTCTTCTTCTTCTCGATGTGGGCTTCACACTTGTCTACAACACTTGGAGAGCTTTTTCTCTTATTGGGCTCCCATGTTTTTCCGGTCTCTTCATCTCCGCCGTGGGTGGCGACGGGAGCTGGTGGTGGGTCGTGGCCTTGATCGGAGTTTTTGATTTAGGCTGAGGATGATGGGTTGGTTGATGTCTTTTGGGTTGTCTCCTGATCTTCCATTTTGGGGACTAAAACTAAATTGTAAATAATCTCTAGTTAGGTGAATTTTATTAGAATCTGAGTAGTGGGAAGAGTTGGAGTTGACTTGTTATGCTGACTAAGATGTACTCCATTCGTCCTTAAAATTTCTTTTTACAGTTATTTCGGACTTTAAGAAAATAGGGGAAATTATCATTTAATACAATTTACTCACCAATAATTGCTATTTAATCTATCAACTTTTGGGTTTAATTAAATAAATAATATATTTTTAAATAAGAATTAAAAAAATATCGAAGTTTAAAAAAAAATTGATTTTTTGTGGTGGAACACGTTTGGGAATGGCGTCCCGCTCACATTCTAGAAGGTACAAATAATAATCGTTCTAGAATGTGAGCAGGACGATATTTCCAGGTGCGTCACGAACCTAAAGTGATATTTTAGAAGGTATATATAAATAACCGTTCTAGAATGTTAGCTGGACGTCATTCCAAGGGCATCCCGGACCTAAAGTGATTTTCTACCCCTTTTTTTAGGGCTGAATGAAAAAAAAATAAAAAGATTAACGTTTTCAAAAAATTAATAATTTTCTCATTTACAAATAAAATCAATTTTATTAAATAATTAACAACTAAACAAGAAACGAATAAATTCGAATTTTTACATAATTAATGATTTCTCATAAAATAAATAAATTAAGACTTTTTTCACATAATTAATAATTTCATATAAATTTAATTTTTCACATAATTAAAAATTTTATACAAAATAAATCAATTGACATATTAACAAATTTAAATTTCATATAATTAATAATTTATAATTTAAATTAATAATTTCATATAATTTTTCATTTCATCACAAATCAATAAATTTAAATTTCACAAACATATAAATTATTAATTATGTGAATAATTAAATTTGTTAATATGTCAATTGATTTATTTTGTGTAAAATTCTTAATTACGTGAAAAATTAAATTTATATGAAATTATTAATTGTGTGAAAAAAGTCTTTATTTATTTATTTTGTGAGAAATAATTAATTATGTGAAAATTCGAATTTATTCGTTTATTGTTTAGTTGTTAATTATTTAGTAAAATTGATTTTATTTGTAAATGAGAAAATGATTAATTTTGTGAAAATGTTAAACTCTTTTATTTTTTTTTTCATTTCAGCCCCCAAAAAGAGTAGAAAGTCACTTTAGGTCCGGGACGCCCTTGGAATGGCGTCTCGCTCACATTCTAGAACGGTTATTTATATCTACCTTCTAGAATGTCACTTTAGGCCCAGGACGCGCCTGGAATGGCTTCCCGCTCACATTCTAGAACGGTTATTAGATGTACCTTCTAGAATGTGAGCAGGACGCCATTCCTAGGCGCGTCCCGCCACAAAAAATCAATTTTTCTTGGAACTGTGATATTTTTTTAATTCTTATTTAAAAGTATATTATTTATTTAATTAAACCTCAACTTTTGTTCTTCCCATTTAGGTTAAATATTTACCTATAATCATAAAATTTGGATTAAAGTGACGAGATTGCCCTAAATTCGCCAGCATCATTTCTCCACCTGACCCCGACGCCCGCCAAAATATTCAGGCCAAACAATTTACAACTGCAGTATGAAACACAACAATTCAAAGTAAAAAAATTATGGAATCTCATACTTAACGGTTTTGTGGTTGAGTTTTACTGGACTTATTCGACTGCGCAATTCTTCACCTAACCCGACGCCCGCCTAAAATTCAGGCCAAACAATTTAAAACTGCAGTATGAAATATAAAACAAAAATTGTGGAATTTAATACTTACCCTTTTACTGGACTTCTTCGCATGCGGCAATTCTCCACCCGACCCCGACACCCGCCTAATATTCTAGACAAAGAATTTACCACAGTATGAAATACAACAATTCAATACTACATAAAAAATTAAATAATTTCATACTTACCGATTTTGTGGTTGAGTTCTGCAAAATTTCAGCAAACATCACCAATCTGCACCAAATTCATCAATCAATCTCATGGGTAAGTCCCCCTGATCCCTTATTTCCACAATAATTACTTTAATTTTTCTATAAATCGTTAATCCGTCGAGTGTAATTTTCATTTTGTTTCTGCCTTGTCAACTTGATGACGAACACAGCTTCACTTAATTCTAATCCGCAAAACCCTAACTCACCCAACCCACGTATACCGTATGACACCGAATCCATGGAAATTCCCTTAAAACGTCGCAGCAGGAAGAAAAACACTTCTGCTCCTGTTACTCCCCAATCCGGTTTACATGATGAACCAGAGAAAGACATTACCCAAGCCAAATTAGAGGCCCAAACCCAATCTTTGATCGAAAATAGGGCTTTAATTAAAAACATTGCCGATGACCCCCTTCAAACACAACTTGAAATCGCACCCATCCTCGAAGGTATTCCCGTAAGAAAACATGAAATGCCTTCATCTTCTAAACATTTTCTTGCTAATCCATTAACAATTGTACCCACATCGGCTCATGCTGACCTGCCCGAACTTCCATGAGCTACTAGAACGACTACGCAGAACCACTAGGTGCTTCCTATCTAAAGTGAAGAGCTTATAAAAGCTATCAATCTTCCTCGGACTGTAGAATTAATTCCCCTACTATTTTACAAATAGATCCAAACCATCCTTCTGCGAATCATATCACCATAATTGATGCACTCTTAAAAGCAGGATTTAGATTTCCACCCCATTGGTTTTTAGTTGAAATATCAAATAAGTATAGATTCCCCCTTCTGTAGATGACCCCTAATTCAATTAGGTTCTTAACTGGATACGTAACTCTCTGTGGATAATATAATGTACGACCTGACCCATGTTTCTTTCATTTCTGCTTTCAAATAAAATACCAGAAAAAGTCATTTTATCTATCTTCACGCTCCAATCTACCCCGCTTCCTTATAAGCCCTTCATCCAAAGTCCCTGATTGGAAAGCTAACTTCTTTTTTTTTCCCGTAACACCGAGGCTTGGTCATTCCTCACCGAGCTTCAAAACTCAACCCCAAAACAAGACACACCGCCCTCCCCAACAAACCAACCTGCTCTTTTTCAAAAATACTCCGGCCTCCTTGATAATTAGAGTAAAAACACATATGACGTGATAAGGCTAATAAACTCGGATGTTATTTTCAGGTTTGTAGGTATTGATCACGACCTACAAATCTGACCAGGTCACAATCTGGTAGGTTCCTGATTATTAAAAATCTCTCCTACCTTATATTCACCAAAAACAAAAGTAATGTACTCAATTTCTTCCGCAGATAATCTGATTGCTAGCTTCTTATACTCGAGATCGGATGAGGTTGCTGTGGTCCAAACTGAAGACAATCCAGCAGTGACATCAACATCGTGACCTCCTGTTGATCTTAACCTGGACGAAGAGCTAGATTAGGCCATGGCATCAAAAGACAATCAAGAGGAGCCCGCCGATTCAGAGGATCAGATTCCTCTCCGAGAAATAAGGGCTAAGGGAAAAGGAATCAAGAAAAGCAAAAGATTAAATGTCATGTTGATTCCCGTATCTCCTGATCCTAAACAGAGACGTCTCCGGAAAACCTATGATGCCTCGGCTTCAAGCTCCCTAGACTTGGAGAAAAGTGTGGCTCGATGCAAGGACGCTAATCAGATCAAATCGCTTATTCACCAGAGTATAACGACCCAGGTAATATAACATCTTCAAATTACAATATATCCTGACATATTCAACCTATAACTTCCTTCAATCCCCATGTGATAGATGGATTCCTTGGTGACCTCCATATCCAGCCAACTATTGGCAGTGACTCTTGAGGGCGAGCTACAAAAGACATGTGACGAGCTATCGGCGCATGCTGAGAAACAAATGCAGCAGCTTTCCTTAACCCAAGGAGAACCGGATGAGGCACGACGCTAGTTGAGAGCTCGAGACGAAGAGCTGAACACTTCAAAGAGTCAAGTGGAAGCCATGAAGGATGAAGCAGCTCGTTTGAAGCATGAAGTTGATCAATCAAAAGACCGGTTACTGAAGCTCGAAGAACTGTTGCAGGAGAGAGAGGAATAAGTGCATGAAATTGGTCACATAACTCACGAACAGGGTGTTGTCGCAGGTCAAAAAGAGGGGATAATTGAAGGTCGGTGCACGTTCCTGCACAGTGAGGTGGGCAAAAAGTTCATGGACGCATACAGGGAAGATCTGATGCACGTTTACAAGAACCCTTCCTCTATCTAGGCAAAATGGGAAGAGGAGGTCTCAAATGGGTCCACTATACTGCGATTGCATCAAGGATCAGTTTGCTGCCATTAATATCCAGTTTGACCCGAACGTGAAGACTATAGTAAAAAATCTTCCTCCTTTCTCCTTCTTCAAAAGCGACAAAGACCAACCCCTAGATGCCAAGTGGTGGCTACCTTGTAAGGCCAATGCCATCCTAAGATCCGGGCTTGTCGCTGAACTGGAAGCCCCCGTCAAGGATCTGGTGCCCGACTGCAATCCTTCTTAATTCATCTAACTCTCTTTGTACTCCGAATATTTGTCCCTACCTGAATTCAAACAATGAATGCTCATAACTCAATTTTATTTCTACTTCTTGTATTTTACTATGCATGCCTTTCTCTAATTCATTGTGCAAAATCTGCCATAAGATAGCTATACCAAACCACCGTAATACGCATATCTCAACTGCGAAACCTGTGCATCAAGAAGTAGATCAACTCATAGCAAGAGTAAAATCATCATGACCTAAATAATATGTAAGCCAAGCAGGATCCTATTTAAAAGAAAATACGTAAGTCAAGCATATCTCCCTTTTAATGCATCCCAGAACACCACATATAAATCAGATATGCTACTAGGATACACCGAAAATATGTGCAACCTATAAAAACAAACAACTCTGCAAAAACCATTCAATAAACCAAATAAGCGCAAACAAAACATACCCAAACTAAATAAGCGCATAAAATCACACAAGTCCAGACACAACACACAAAAAATAACCAAAAATTTGAGAAGTAACATGTAAATCAAACATGTTTCCTCCCAGGTATCCTAGGTTATGTAAATCAAACATACCCAAGGATAATCCCGAATATGTAAATCAAACATACCCAAGAACATGAAATATGTAAATCAAACATACTTCAGACAAGACCTAACACCACATAAGACCAGAATTATGTATGCAAAAATCTAAACAAGATTTGACAAAACATGTAAATCAAACATGTTTCATCGTTAATTATCCCCAAGTATGTAAATCAAACATACTTAGGGACATCTCAGAATATGTAAATCAAACATATTCAGAGATATGTGAAAACGTATAAGTCAAATATGTTCGCACATAAAGCCACCCATTGTCCTACCTAGACCTTTGATCATCAACCTGATAAAAGCATTAGAATGTATACCCATATTCTCAATAAATCATAAAGCGCATTCAATGCCATAAGGAATACTCTATTCATCATCGATAGACATTAGCCCGCAAGGGGTAAAGTGAGATAAAACATGAGTTCACCACCGACCTAAAAGAAGTGTCAGTTCATAATAGAAAATAAGTAAAGATAGAATTATTTCTAATATGAGCCTATTGTCCGAAGAGCTAGGCGTAGTACTTTTTCAAGTGACAAACATTCCATCTTCTCGGCAAAGCTTTTCCTTCGGCACCTTCGAGTACGTATGCTCCACCTTGTAAGACTTTGATGACTTTGAACGATCTTATCCAGTTTAGATCTAATTTCTTTATATTTTAAATCACATTAGCCCATTTCCAGACGAGATCGCCGACCTGGAAGTATATCTATTTCGCCTTTTTGTTAAAAGCTATCTGAATTCGTTGCTTATATTTCTCCACTCGTGCTGCAGCTCTTTCTCATATTTCATCGATTGTTCAAATGGATGTCCTAGCCAATCGTTCTTTTTGATCCAAATCGAATGTGATTCGCCAACTATCTCTGCTGGGATGATAGCCTCCTTGCCATAAACAAGGCTAAAAGATGACTCACCTGTTGTGGTTCAGGGAGTTGTTCGGTACACCCATAAAACAGATACGAGCTCTTCGAGCCAGTGTCCTCCTGTCTTTTCTAGTCGTAGTTTAATTCCCTGTAAAATAATATGATTAGCGACTTCAACCTGACCATTAGCTTGTGGATGTGCCATAGAGGCAAATCGTTGTTTCATCCCCATCTGTTTGCACCAGTCTTGAATCATCTGCCCATTAATTTGAGTTCCATTTTCTGAAACTAACACTCGCGGGACTCCATACCTACAAAAAATACTGTTAAAGATAAAATCCTCTATGTCCTGCTCGCCTATACCCGTCACAGATTTGGCCTCTACCCATTTTGTAAAGTAGTCCACTGCGACCACTAAGTGTTTTTTACCGCCGGGCGCTAGTGGGAAAGACCCTACTATATCAATACCCCACTATGCAAAGGGACAAGGCGAGCTCATCACCATCATATCCTCGACAGGCACATGAATCACCGATGTGTGCATCTGACATTTTTTACAAATCATGATAAGCTGTCCTGCCATACTCTTCATTTTGGCCAAAAGAAGCCAGCTCGCAGAGTTATTCCCACTAGTGCTCTGCTCTTCGCATGATCGCCGCAATAACCCTCATGTATTTCTCTCAACACCTCCATCCCTTCTTCCATCGCTAAACACTTCAAGTAAGGTCCAGATCGCGACCTTTTATACAAATCTCCATTCATTAAATAAAAATGAGCTGCTATCTTAACTTCCTTAGTTGATAATTGCGTTACTCGCTCGACTACTTTTTTCAGAATATCCCGATTGGTGCCCGCCAATCTTCCCTTTCATCAATCTCCATGCCTTCTTTGCCTTTCTCTATACTGCTATGACTGAGCTCCATCAATGTGACCCTCCGGGTATCACAAGTTCCCATTTGGAAAGCTGATCTACTCGTACATCCTCATCCCGCGGTAAATGTTCAAGTTTGAATTTTTCGAATTGTATCACTCCTTCCTTTACTTTTTTCAAATACTCTTGCATACGTTCCTCCCGAGCTTCAAAGGTCCCATCATACTGGTGAGCTACCAGTTATGAATATGTATAAGCCTTAACTCATCTTGCACCTAGGTCACTTGCCATATTTATGCCTTCCAGTAATGCTTCATACTCTGCTTCATTATTAGAAGCCTTAAAACCTAACCTCATCGCGAAATCGAGGTTTTCAGCTTCTGGACTAGTCAGGACAATTCCTAGTCTAGCTCTTGATGTTATAATTGACCCATTTGTATGTAGTATCCATGCTTTATGCTCCTCTCCTAATTCGGTAGGTCGCACCATCTCCTGCAAAAAATCTGCTAACACTTGTGCTTTGATTGCCGTTCGTGGCTCATACACCACATCGTATTCGCTGAGCTCTATTTCCTATTTCACCAACCTTCCTGATATGTTTTGATTACTTAATACTTGTTTGATAGCTAAACTGGTGCGTACCTTAACCATATGACAAAAGAAATAAAGTTGTAGTTTCTGTGCTATGTAAATCAACACAAATCCACCTTTCTCCAATTCCGAGTAATTCAGCTCAGCTCCCCTCAACATTCGACTAATATAATAGATGGGTTTTTTTACGCCTGCATCTTCTCTTATGAGAACCGAGCTCACTGCGGTATATCCAACCAAAATATACAAAATCAAGTCCTCTACTGGCATTGGCTTGGTTAATAACGGTATTTCAGCCAGGTGTTCTTTGAGCTTTTCAAAAGCCTCTGCAGCCTCTTGTGTCCATTCAAATTTAGATCCTTTCTTTAGCTTTTTAAAGAAGGGCACTGTTAGAAGAGTTTTCATGGTGTTGAAAGTATCAACGGGTTCATGGCTCGGTATTATCGGACTTCAATTCAATTGAAAAATTCTATGTGTTTCAAGCTTGAAAAATAAAAGGAAAATGAAAATAAAGCAATAACCTAACTAAACTATCATAGGAATTGAAATTTCATGTTGGTAGAATGCCTCGTCGGATGCCTCAATATGTAAATGCAAGCAAGTAATGAAAATAAGCAAGAAAATGCAATGTTTCACCAAGTACAAGCATGCAAGCACAAGGTACGACTATGCATAAAATCCTAAATAATCCAAATTACCAAAAATCGAAAGCATGGATGTAAAGAGCAATGGAGATTAACAAGAAATTTCAAAACTTTAAGGAAAATAACAAGCAACAAAGAGTAGATCTAAGATCTAACCTAAAACTATGCATAAAAATAAAATTGCAAATAAAGCATAGCAAAATCTCAAAATCAAGACGATCCAAGAGCCGATCTATGATCTAGATGTATCACTCATCTAGACTCCATAGCCAATTCATAAGTTTCATCATGAATTCAAGGTTCTAAGACAAAAAGCATAAAATGAAGAACAAAGCATGGAAATGAAGAACAAACATGGAAATAAAGCATAAAACATGAAATTGAAAGGAGACTTACTTGAATTAAAGGAAAGAGCAGCAAGCTTGAATTAAACTGCATCAAAAGTAACAATCCAAAGGAGTATTTGGATTCTTCTTAGGCTTATAAACCCAAGGACAAGCATGAAAGTAAATCTAAATCTAGAAAAGAAATTACATCAAAGCTTGAAATTGAATCTAAAACCTAAGAGAGAGAAATTAGATCTTAAAAACTAGAGAAAGGATTTTTAATCCCAAACCCATGCTTGGGTTGGGAGAAAATGAGAGGTCTCTTCCAAAATGAAAGAAGTCTCCTATTTATATTACATTTAATTGGGTTTAAATGGGCCAAAGTAGACTTAGAGGCTTAAAATTTCCGGGTTTGACCAAGTCTGACCCGGAGGCACCTTCCTAGACCCTTGGCTAGCTTTTTGGCACATTTTGGCTCGATATGACTCGAGATGGATCGACCATGGCTCGATGTGGCTCGGCCATGGCCGAGCCTGGGCGCTGGTGGGCGCGGGTGTGGCAAGCGCCTGCGCGGGGGTTGGCGAGCGCTTGGGCGAGAAGTGTGGTGAGCGCCTGCGCGGTGTGGACGGGCGCCAATCAAACCTAATTTTATAAATACTCCCTAATTAAAATTAAAACTATCCCAAGTTTTCAAAATCAACCCCAATTATCTAAATAATTACAATTAAAATGGAGAGCTCGAAAAATGAAATCAGAAAAGTTGCCAAAAAAACTAGAAAGGTGGGGTCCCCACTGAAATTGTCGAAGAATTATTGAAATTTGGGGAAATGAGCTAAAAGAGAAAGGTGGAGGAAGTTGGAGAATTTTCTATAATTGAATGGGATCGCCGCTCCAATCGACGGAATTGATAGATAATTTAGAAACGGTGGGTAGATTGTGATTTGAGGCCGATGGTGAGTTTTGACTGGGAATATAACTGAATTTTGATCGAGGACGATGGTGAAGAGTTTTATTTCAAAATAACAGTGATACATGAAATTCGATAATTGGTGGGCTAGAATGCACATAATAAATTCTCAATCATAGGGTATTGATATGACATCAAATATTATTTCAGATATTTATGACGGTTTTTGGGTCAAGCAACCTCGTTCTTTGGAAGGTGCAGTCTTTTTAGGGATTGAGCGAGTTGTTTTGTGAGGTAGCGACCTAAGGTATGAGAGTGGTGAGCTCTTATACAAGGTGGCGACCTATTATGATATAGGTATTATTATGCCAGCTTGGCACTGAGTGGTAGCTCGGTGTTGAAGGTTGGGCCTCGTGAGTTTTGGGCCTTCCAGGCTAGTGTAAGCTACCTTATGGGGTCCCGACAAACTGAGTTTATAAACAGGTCCAGAGGGATCTAAATATGAACTGGCCCCAGCGGTTTATGGGTATTACGGTAATTCAATAAGAATTTTGTTATTTATGGGAACTTAGCATATAGGAGGAATCCTAATTCTAAGTCGGTTATGGTATTATGGTAGGAGATGGGAACCCTAGCTTGGGAGCACTTCTCCTTATTTATATAAAGAGAACTCAGGCCTTATTCTTTTC
>BMAC01000097.1:1839180-1896570 GCA_014905375.1 Phtheirospermum japonicum | reverse complement strand
TAATTAGGATTTTGTGATGGTTTTTGTAGTTCTTTATCAAGTTTCGTTAAGTTTTTCGTCTGTTTTCTCGTTTTGTTGACTTTCGTGTTTCTTGTTAATTTTACGTTTAATTGGGTTAAATGGTTTCAGTTAATTGGAGGTTTGGTGTAATTTTGGATTTTTATGTTTAAAATTCCTATTTTTATAGGTAAAGGCATTGAAGGCTAAAAGTACTAGCCAAGGCAAGCCAAACTCCAAGCCAAAAGAGGCTAAAAAAAACATTCTGGAATACTAGCCAACCCGCGCCACAACTCACCAAAATAGGCGCCAGACCTCGGCGTTTGCCAAAATTCATGCCAAACTGCCCACACTGGGTACCCAGTGTCCAAGAAGCGCCTTGCAGGCAGCGCCCGCAAGCTGCCGAGCGCGCTCGCCCACACCTTGTGCGCATAATTATTTAGATTATTGGGTTGATTTCAAAAGTTAGGATTAATTTTTTGTCTAATTAGCAATTATGTTATGGATTTGGGGTCAATTAGAGTGAAAGGAAAGGAAGGATATGGTGAGAACCCTAATTCGGCTATCCAGGAGGACGAAGTGAAATTGGAAGGGAAAGAATTTGGAAACCACGATTTTGGCAATGGGAACCGGGTCAACGGGTCAAGGAAAATGGAGCTTGAAACCGAGAGGGAGGCAGCAGGCTAAAGGAGTAGATGGGCCCAAATGATTAATTGTTTGGGCTGATAACATATGGGCTTTAATTAAAATTGTTAGCCTAAGAGTATAAGTAAAATTAGATATTTTGAGGGTAAGTTAGTAAAATTATAATCAAGTGGTCCTTCTACATTTCTATATGTAAGCATGAAACAAGGGAATAATAATTATGCAGTTACAAATTTTGGCCTTATCTAATATCTCTCTCTCTCTCTCTCGTTTTCTTCCTCCCCAGGTTCTACTAATCTGAAAATTCATCTCCCCATTCTAATATAGAGAATTACAACAAATTATAGAAATTCCACAAAATTAAGCTAAAAACCTAACATTTGGCACCAGAGCAAGTCGATCCTCGGACATGGCTGAGGTTATCCGTTTCAAAGACCTCCAAGAAGCTCAAAAAAGGCTTGACCAAATCCTGCAAACCGAAGCCCAGAAAATAGAAGCTTCAGAAATGAAATTACAGGAGCAGATTTCAGAAATCCATTCAGAAACAAAGGCTCAAATCACCAATATGAGAACAGATATCATGGATCAAAACCAGAACCTTACCAGTAAGTTGGAACATCTCACAGCTACATTAGCCACCATCCAGATGCAGGTTCTTAATCCAGAAAAAGTGAGAGGTCAACCTGAAGGAGAATCAATCTTGGGTAGGCCTTTCTCTACACCTGCAAATGAAAAAGGATACAGTTCAAACACAAACACAAACAGCAGATCTAAACAACAGATCGATTATCCAGGAAACCACAACAATCACCCCATGCCCAGAATTGACTTTCCCCACTTTGATGGTACACAACCCAGAGCATGGATCCTTAAGTGTAATGGGTATTTCAAATTGAGCCCATCCATGTCAGATTCACAAAAGATTACCCTAGCTGCTATGCACTTTGATGGGAAAACAGCTATGTGGTATCAGAATTTCAGTGGCAGCCAAGGTGAAATATCATGGGGACAGTTCTTAGATATAATATCAGCCAGATTTGAACAACTCAAGGAGGCTAAGATAATTGCAGAATTTAACAAGTTGAAACATGCAGGTTCTTACATGGATTATGTGGAGAAATTTGAAGAACTTAAGGCTTGTATGCTACTCCTTAATCAAAATTATTCTGAAGATTACTTTATTGCCAGTTTTATTAGTGAGCTATCTGAGGAGATACAGGCTTTTGTTACTATGTTTGAGCCAGCAACTCTACAACAAGCTATTGGTTTGTGCAGGAAACAACTAATCACCTTAGAAGCAATCACCAAGAAACTGAAAGGAAACCCCAGATACACCAGCTATTCCAACAGTAAGACTACAGATGCAATACCTATGAGAGCAGTACCCACATACCCCCAGAAAACCCCTACTAAACTTTTAACCTCAGGAGAAATGGCTGCTAGAAGAGAGAGAGGGTTATGTTACAACTGTGATGAGAAATTCATACCTGGACACAGGTGCAAAAACAGGATCAGCTACCTGATAATGACTGAAGAGGAAGAACTCCACCATTTACAACACAATGAAGGAACAGACCCTGTAGCACCTGGAATTATAGAAGAAGTACAAATGTCAGTAAATGCTATTTCAGGTGAGGATGGTATTACTACTATGAGGGTCATTGGACAGCATGGAGGACACAAGTTACACATCCTTATTGATTCAGGGAGCACTTTGAGTTTTATTTAGGAGGGAACTGCAGTGAAGCTGGGTTATATTCTGAGCTCAGCTAAACCCCTATTAGTAGAGTGGCCAATGGCAACAAGATGGTGAGCAACAAATATGTAGAGGATTTTAAGTGGGAAATACAGGGTCAACAGTTCTCTTATTCACTGAGGGTCTTACAAAATGAAGGATGTGACCTTATCCTAGGAGGGTATTGGCTTAAATCTTGCACTCCCATTGAGTTAGACTATGCTAAGATGGTATTTATTATTACATTAAAAGGCAAAAAGGTGAGGCTTCAAGCATTGACATCCACTGCAGACTGCAAATTCATTTCAGGCCCCTCTCTATACAAGTTAATACATGAAGAACAGTGTGATCAAATTGAAGAGATGTATTGGGTAGCTGTAGATAAGACAGATCAGGAGAGGAATGAGGATATGAAGACATTACTGGGGCACTACAAGGATATCTTTGAAGAACCTAAGGAATTACCTCCACGGAGGGACATTGAGCATCAGATCAACCTTAAACCTTGTAGTGTTCCAAGGCACCAGTATCCTTACAGAACAACACATGACCACAAGGAGGCTATTGAGCAGATTGTTAAAGGAATGCTGGAGGCAGGCATTATACAAGATAGCAAGAGCCCCTTTGCATCTCCAGTGATCTTAGTAAGGAAAAAGGACAACACATGGAGGCTGTGTGTTGATTACAGGTACTTAAATGGGCTGACAATAAAACATGATTACCCTATACCAGTGATTGATGAATTATTGGATGAACTACATGGGGCAAGGTATTTCTCAAAAATTGACCTAAGGAGTGGCTACTTTCAGATATTGATGAAGCCTGAGCATAGGTTCCTAACTGCTTTCAGTACTCACAATGGCCACTATGAGTTTCTAGTCATGCCATTTGGCTTGTGTAATGCTCCTGCCACCTTCCAATCACTTATGAATAGAGTTTTTAGAGGGAAACTGAGGAAGAGTGTACTTGTCTTTTTTGATGACATTTTGGTGTATAGCAAGAGTTGGGAGGAGCACTTGGGGCACCTTGAGGAGGTCCTGCAGTTACTAAAGGAAAACAAACTCTATGCTAAGGAGAGCAAATGCAGTTTTGGTGCAACAAGGGTAGAATACCCAGGGCACATCATATCTCAAGAGGGAGTAGCTACAGATCCTCAGAAGGTACAATGTATGGTTGATTGGCCTATGCCCAAGACATTGAAACAGCTTAGAGGATTCCTAGGATTAACAGGGTACTACAGGAAGTTTGTTCAAGGGTATGGGATCATCAGCAGACCCCTTACTGACCTCTTGAAGAAAGATCAATTCAGATGGAATGAGGAAGCTCAAGCAGCATTTAGTAAACTAAAGAGGGCTATGACAACTGCTCCTGTACTAGCCCTACCTGATTTTTCTAAGGAATTTGTACTAGAAACTGATGCTAGTGGAATGGGGATTGGTGCTGTTTTAATGCAAGGAGGGAGACCACTAGCTTTTATGAGCAAGAAACTGTGTACCAGGAACCAGGCAATGTCTGTGCATGAGAGAGAATTCTTAGCTGTCCTCATGGCTGTGAATAGATGGAGGCATTACTTGCATGGGGGCAAGTTCATAATAAGGACTGATCAACAGGCACTCAAATACCTATTAGATCAAAAGGTGATGACACCAACTCAACAGAAATGGATGACTAAATTACTGGCGTAAACTATGAGATATACAAAAAGGGGCTAGAAAACAAAGCAGCTGATGCTTTATCTAGGAGGGAATCAGATGAAGGGACATGTGACAACATCACCACAGTGGTCCCTGAATGGATGAGGGAAGTGGCTCTAAGTTATACGGGGGATGAATTTCTCAAAAAGATAAGAGAGGCTAAAACTCTGGATTCAACCACACTTCCAAACTACACACTGTTGGGGGATTTAGTGAGGTACAAAGGGAGGTTATGTGTTGGTAATAATCAAAGCTTAAGAAGGAAAATCTTAACAGCTCTACATAACTCATCTTATGGTGGGCACTCAGGGATACTAGGGACCTATATGAGGGCAAAGAAACTCTTCTATTGGCCAGACATGAAGAAGGATGTTACAGGGTGGGTGAAGGAATGTGAGGATTGCCAGAGAAATAAAACAAACCATGGGGGATATCCTGAGTTACTACAGCCTCTACCTATACTAGTGGATTTTATTGAGGGGTTGCCTAAATCACAGGGCAAGGATGTTATTTTAGTGGTGGTAGACAGGTTAACCAAGTATGCCCATTTCTGTGCTCTATCCCACCCTTTTATAGCTCTCAATGTGGCTAATCTGTTCTTTGACACAATTTATAAACTACATGGGCTACCAACACACATAGTGTCAGACAGGGACAAAATATTTACTAGTTCACTTTGGAAAGAAGTCTTTAAAATGATGGGGGTGAAATTGAACTTGTTAACTGCATACCACCCCCAAACTGATGGGCAAACTGAAAGGGTCAACCAGTGCCTAGAAAACCACCTAAGATGTATGGTGCACCACAACCCTAAGAAATGGGCTAAGTGGTTGAGGTTGGCAGAATTTTGGTACAACACTAATTATCACACTAGTTTAAAGACCACTCCTTTTGAAGCACTATATGGGTACAGTCCACCAATTGGGTCAATCACTCAGTATGCAGGACACATGAATGAGGATGCTAGACAATTGATGCAGAACAGAGAAATAGCCAGGCAAATTATCAGAGAAAATTTGCTACATGCACAACAGAGAATGCAGGTGTATGCAAACAAGCATAGGCAAGAACGGAGTTTTGAAATTGGGGACAAGGTATTCTTAAAATTGCAGCCTTTTAGGCAAAATTCAGTTGCTCTGAGGAAAAAACCTTAAATTGGCAGCTAGGTGCTACGAGCCTTACACAGTTATTGAGAAAGTAGGAAAAGTGGCGTATAGATTAGATTTACCTGAAGGATCCCGCATTCATCCGGTATTCCATGTGTCCTTACTGAAACCAAAGTTGGGACCGGACGTGACCACAACCACCGAGCTTCCTGCTAACACTTCTGAGGGGAACTTTACAGTTGAACCAATCACCATGCTGGATACGCACAATATCATCCGAAAGGGGGAGGAGGTCGAGCAAATCTTGGTTCACTGGGCAAATTCAGATTCGAGGGACGCCACCTGGGAAGATACTAAGTTTATTATCAAAAAATTTCCGAACTTTGATCCTTGGGGTCAAGGATCTTTCGATCGACGGGGAATTGTTATGGATTTGGGGTCAATTAGAGTGAAAGGAAAGGAAGGATATGGTGAGAACCCTAATTCGGCTATCCAGAAGGAGGAAGTGAAATTGGAAGGGAAAGAATTTGGAAACCACGATTTTGGCAATGGGAACCGGGTCAACGGGTCAAGGGAAATGGTCAATGGGCTGGAGCTTGATACCGAGAGGGAGGCAGCAGGCTAAAAGAGTAGATGGGCCCAAATGATTAATTGTTTGGGCTGATAACATATGGGCTTTAATTAAAATTGTTAGCCTAAGAGTATAAGTAAAATTAGATATTTTGAGGGTAAGTTAGTAAAATTATAATCAAGTGGTCCTTCCACATTTCTATATGTAAGCATGAAACAAGGGAATAATAATTATGCAGTTACAAACTTTGGCCTTATCTAATCTCTCTCTCTCTCTCGTTTTCTTCCTCCCCAAGTTCTACTAATCTGAAAATTCATCTCCCCATTCTAATACAGAGAATTACAACAAATTACAGAAATTCCACAAAATTAAGCTAAAAACCTAACAAATTAATTCAAAAGTTAGAGTTTAATTGTAATTACTTAGATAATTGGAGTTGATTTCAAGAATTATGGTCAGTTTTGAATCTAATTATAGAATATTTCAAAAAATTAGGTTTAATTATATTATTTAGTTCATTAGGGTTGTTTCAAAGACAAGGATTAATTTAGAGGAAGAGTTGGAATTATTTCAAGAATTAGAGGTTACTTATGATTAATTATAGTTATTTTTTTAATGCTCTCTTGGTTGACTATTTCATGACTTCATGTTACGTTCTTGCATTATTTCTTTAGTTGTATGGATATTTTTGGATTTATTTGCGTTGTGATTGGTTGGTGTTGTGGTGACATCGGTGATTACGTGATGTATTGTGCCAGTCGAGAGTTTCGTCCCTCTAATAACTAATTTTAAAAAGTTTCGGAATGGGTTGGCGGTTTTAAAAAGTTTAAAATGAGTGGTGGTTTTCAAATGGTGTAGTGATAGGTGAATATTGTGGTTTAATATATATATATATATATATATGTGTGTGTGTGTGTGTGTGTGTGTGTGTGTGTGTGTGTGTGTGTGTTTTGAATTGCGATTTTGAATGTTGCGTAACAAGATAAGTTATTGAATATTGTGATTCAAAAACCAACAAATTCTATTTGTATTCCATTAATTATCTACGAATCGATTATGTTCTTCTTTCCACAATCAAACACTTTACCTTAGATTCATTTGGATTTAGTATCAAATAGAGAGTTTGATATTAAATTCTGAACTGCCCACTTATTTGGACAGTTTGAGAATATAATTATAATGTGATTATCTTAGTATATATGTATTTTTGTGAACTTTTAAATTTTGATTTCTGTCTCTCCTTTGTTATTGGGTGCACTGCAATATATATCTACTTATAAAACTAAGGGGGCGTGCTCCAAAATATTTAGGTCTTTAAAATACATAGTAAAATAATTTTATTACTGAAGATCACATTATTAAATGGGATACGGTGACATACCCATCGGACCGCTCACTCAGACCGCTCACTTATCCCTAATTCAACCACCTATATATCACTCATTATTTGTGATTATATTTTAACTAATATGATTAAGAAAATAGGACGAGTTTTGATCGTAGTTGGATGTACAAATGGAAGGATGACGATTATCTACCCAAAGGATTCATGGAGGGATGGAGAGTTTCATTCAATTTTCACTCATGCATCCTGCAATGAAGGATGGAGAAAAATCAAATTGTTCTTGTTGTCATACAAAATGTAAGAATTGTAGTTACCATGATGTCAACGAGATCAAGTATCACATAGTTAAAAATAGATTCATACTATATTACTATGTTTGGACTTTCCATGGTGAAACAAATCTTGGCTCCACACATCGTGTCGACCTCGAGGTTCACGTTGGAAGATCATCTTACGTCACTCATGAAAAATTCTCAAATACGTATATCAATATGGTTCACGATGCAGTTGATCTCGACTTTGACGTAGTTGGTGATGTAGAAGAACCGCCAAATCATGAGACCCAAAAGTTCTACGACAAGTTGAGATCTGGAAAACAATCTTTGTATCTCAGGTGCATGAAATATTCTCAATTGTATCTAGGTGCCCATCTCATGAATTTGAAGTCAGAGAATCACATGTCTCAAAATTATTATGATCAAGTACTTAATCTAATCAAAGTGATTGTGCCAAAAGACAATCATGTATCAGATAACTTCTATAACAATAATAAGTTATTGAAGGGTATGTGATTACTGGACGAGCAAATAGACTATTGTCTGAACAATTGTATGATCTATTAGAGAAATGATTCTGATCTGACCAGTTTCAAGTTTGGCAATCAACCTTGGTTAAACCCGCTCCAAAATCTCCATCTGATCCTCCATCAAATTAGTAGTGTTAGACATTAAGAAATATTTTGTTTTGAATATTTTTGTTTGCTATTTGATGTAAACTGTACGTATACATTTCGGGAATTTATGTTTGATATTTGATTTCAAGTTCTTGACACCTAAAAAATATAAATCGGTAGTGTAAATACAAACAAATATAATAGAAAAACAAAAAATTGAAAATGCCGATGGGTATGTCACCGTTGGCATTTTTTAAAATTTGAAAATATCGACGGGTTAGACAATGTCGATAAATACTGATGGCCACAACTTATCGGTAATACCGATGCCACCTACTCATCGGTAAATTATCAACGTCCTCTTCTCATCGGAGGTTTGTCAATATATGCCGATGATAATCAATTAGCTGCCAAGTGGTATCCCTACAGGCATGACCTATTGGCCTCTGGTCGATAAAATACTGATGGGTAGGAGTATCATGTCGGCGTTGAGTTATTGACAATAAAAATGCCAATGGGACCTATTCTGATTCAGCACTTGACCTAAACACAACATTTTACTTCTTGGAGCTCTAAGTCAGTATGTTTTTACCAAGTAACACGTAATGTCTACCCGTACTTCTTCTATCATCAATATTGCTTGCCCAATCTACATCTGAGAAGCCTTCAAGAACAATTCTAGAAACATGTGTGAAATGAATCCTGATTGCAAAAGATCCTTTGAGATATCTTAACAGGTGTTTACAGGCTGTCCAATGGTTTTTAGTAGGAGCATGTAGGAATTGTGACAACTTGTTGACTGCAAATGATATATCAGGCCTTGTGAGAGTGAGATATTGAAGAGAACCTATTATGCTTCTGTACAATTTCTGATTTTGGAAAGGAGCACTATCTTGGAGATGTAGTTTGGTTGCTGGAGAGATAGGAGTAGAGGTAGGTTTGCAATGTAGCAAGTGAGCTTTAGCTAGTAACTCATACATGTATTTTGACTGTGTAAGAGTTATACTATTTTTGGTTATGTATGCCTTCAGTCCTAAGAAATAATTGACATCTCCAAGTGTTTTGAGGGCAAACTTGGCCCCTAACAGTTTGATAACCTGAGTGATACCTGATGAGTCTTCACCTGTGATCAATATATCATCAACATAAATAAGAACAAGTAGTAATTTGCCATCTTTCTTGTTGAAGAATAGGGAGGAGACAGATTTTGATATTTGAATACCGATTGACAAAAGAAACTATTTCAGCTTGGTGAACCATTCACTTGGTGCCTGTTTGAGACCATAGAGAGCCTTGTTGAGTTTGCACTGCTGTTAGATTTGATGAGTTGACAAAACCCTTTAGTTGTCACATATAAGCATTTTCAGTCAGCTCGCCATGCAAGAAGGCAATATTGATGTCAATCTACTGAATGGACCAGTTGCCAGTGATTGCCAGGGAGAAGAAAAGTTTGAGTGTGCATGCCTTTATAATTGGACTAAAGGTTTCCAAGAAATCAATAGCAGCTTGTTGTTCAAGACTCATTGCAACTAATCTAGCCTTGAACCTGTCTAGTGAACCATCAACCTTCTGTTTGATTCTGAAAACCCATTTTTCTGAGATCATATGTAGATCTAGTCTGGAAGGGATAAGGGTCCAGATGTTATTTGCCACGTGAGCAGTGAATTCATCTTGCATAGCTTGTTTCCATTTGGGATCAGAGAGAGCTTGAGAGATAGTAAAAGGTTCTAGGAGAGTTGGAGATGGATAGGTAGTGAAGACCTTTGGTTTTTAAATTCTTGCTTTTGACCTAGTTACCATAGGATGACTAGGAGGAGGAGGATGTGATTGAGTGGGAGCAGCTTGAGATGGTGAAGGTGCTATGGGTAGGTCAATGATGAGATTTATACCTGAGTGAGATTGATTTTATGATTGTGTGGATGGTGAGTTTCCTGTGACTGGTTGATGAGCTGGTGAAGATGTAGATTGAGATGATGAGTCCAGTTCTGTTGGTTCAGTAGTATATGACATTGATGTGCTGCAGGGCTTTGTAGTTGTAAAGAACCGAGTGTAAGGGAACTCATTTTCATTGAACTCTACTGTAGCAGATATGTAAATTCTTCCTGAAGAGATTAAGCATTTGTATCCCTTATGAACATAGATGTACCCCAGAAAAATGCACTTGGAGGATCTAAACAGAAACTTTTTATTGTTATATGGTTTGAGATATGGAAAACATGTGCACCCAAAAACCTTAAGAAATTTGTAGTCAAGAATAGAGCTAAACAATTTTTGATAAGGTGACTGTGATTGTAGAATAGGAGTAGGTAGTCTATTTATGATATAGACTGCAGAGGGAAAAGCATCCCACCAGTATTTAAAGGTATTGTAGCTTGAGTAAGAAAAGACAGACCTACTTCCACAATATGTAAATGTTTTCTCTCAGCCCTGCAATTTTGTTGATGTGTATGACGACAAGGGTGTTGAGATTTTATTCCTAGTTGGATTAGAAGCGGAACAAGAGCTGTGTACTCACCACCCCAGTCACTCTGAATGCATTTTATTATTGTGTCAAATTGTCTTTCTATGAAGCTGTTGAAATTATTGAAGATGTTTAGATTTTCTGACTTATGTTAGAGTGGAAAAATCCATGTATATCTGGTGTAATCATCAATAAAGTGAATGTAGTATGTAAAACCATCAACCGATTGTACATGAAAGGGACCCCATAAATCAGTTTGTACAAGTTAAAAAGGAGCACTAGTTTTAGTAGGTTGACTTGCAAAGTGTTTTTGATGAAGCTTGCCAAGTTTACAAGCATCATAGAAATCTACATTATTAGAAATTGCAGAAACTCCAACAAGTTTGAAACTGGATTTTAAACTGTGCTACATAGATGTCCTGATTATCTATGCCAGGTGTTGACACTTGGGCTTTCAACTTGAACTTGATAAGAAGCTTGAAAAGGATAAGCAGTAGCTTGAGTGGGATAAGCATCTTTTGAAGGATGGTGCAGCTTGAGTGGGTGCAGCAGAGGATTTTGTTTTCTTGAATGGGGTAAATGAGATAAATCTGGCTGATAGAGGCCATCTCTAAGCCTTCACGTCAGTAGGATTTGAGAAGTGTTCTTGTCCTTGACATAGCAATAGTCATGAAAAAACTCAATCAGAACATTATTGTCCTTGGTTATTTGAGATATGCTTAGGATGTTTTTTATGATATTAGGTACAAACATAAAATTTTTAAGAAGCACAATTTGAGAATTTGTGGTGCTAGGTATATGAGGTGATCCTATGTGAGATATGGGAAGGGAGGAGCCATTACCAACAACAAGTCTCTCTGATCCTTGATATGGAACTGACTGAAGTGACAGGTTCTCCAAATCAGTTGTGACATGTGTAGAGGCGCCACTGTCAAAATACCAAGAACCATCATGACCTGAGAAATTATTACCATCAGTATATCCTGTTGTGTGTTGACAAACCAGTGCATGAGGAGAAATTGTCTGCGAGCTTTGTTGAGAATTGAAGTTTGATTGTTGATTGTGATCTAGTCTTTGAAAGTTTACATCAAACCTTCTTAAACACTTGAGAGCTACATGATTCGACTTCCCACACAGTTGACATGAAATTCGAGATCCAGAGTTAGAGAATCTACTAGATCTACCTCTGCCACGACCCCTAGCATAGCAACCTCCTCTCATTCCTACATATCCACCTCGACTGAAAGAGACATGTGTTGTTGGATTTTCAATCGATATATTTCCTGAACTGTAGGAAGCATGAAGAGCAACATTTTGATGTGTAGTTTGATTTTGAATGCGCATCTCATGTGCTTGCAATGCATAATGAGCATCCTGAATTGTGAGTGCCTCAATATTGGATGTGAGATTAAAAACTACAGATTCATATTCAGGTCCAAGTCCTCCTAAAACATACAGAGCTAGCTCCTCATCAGAGATTATAACACATATGGCTAACAATTCATCAGCTATGCCTCTCATTTTTAATATGAAGGCATCAACTCATAAATCCCCCTTTTTTAGAGTTTAAAGCATAAACCAGAGTTGTAGAACTCTGGCTTCTGACTGAGATGGAAAAAGGCGAGTTAAAACCTGCCAAATTTTTGACGCTGTTTGACAGCGAGTGACATGACCAAGCATTGACTTAGTTAACGACGATATAAGCCAGCTGAACAGTAGTTGATCCTTGCGAATCCATTGTAGATGAGCCGAATTTTCCACTGCGGATCCAGTAAATTGCCGGAGGTAGAGGATAGAAAATGTGGCAGAGCTAATTCATGCTCTAGGAGCATATCTTCATATCCATATGCTTGTACAATTGATAGAACTTGTAGTTTCCAGTAATTAAAATTGTTTCGATCGAGACGCAGAGTGAGCAGTGGAGAATGCCCTAAATTGGCCATTGGTTGTGTCGCCGCTATGAAAACCAGGATCGGAGAAGAAGAAATTTCGTTGGAGAATCACCAGAGAAGGAAAAAACGTGAGCTCACGAGCTGAAGAGAGAGGCTAGCGAGCTGGAATGAGCGCAAGCTTAATAACTCTGGTACCATATTAAAGTTAGAGAAACAGTTTAGAGAATTGATTTTTATCATTATGAAACTTGATTTGTGATTCTCTAGCTTGTCTGTTTCTACAAATTGTTCTTAGCTTGGTGGCTAAGCTAGCTACCTAATCCCTACTTTGTAGCTAACTAATTCTAACAACTTTGACTAACAACTAACTTGTTGATTTTTACAAAAGACTATAATAACCCTAATACTAAAACATTAAACTAATGAGATAAAATGAATTTAAGATGTTCAGACATGTGTCATGGCACTTTCAGAGTGAAAATTATATTTAATTCCATGAATGCTCCTATCGGTATAGCACGAAAGGTTTGGTCACTGGAAACAAAATAGTGTTACCCACCTCATGTTCATACTCTATGGGTAACAGAAGCACCTGGAAAAACATAGATAACATTACAAACAAAATTTAAGCTCATTTCTATGGGATGTCAGGCTATAACACCCGCATTTATTAGAAAACAATTGTAAAATTAAAACATCATCAAATTTATAATATTTTGTGATGCGCTTCTAGGGCATCAAGATTAAACTTAGATTAAACTGAACATTAATCTAACCCAATCAATGGTGTACAAAAAATAAAACAAATGGCAAGACATGAGTCTCTGTGAGGACATAACAAAAGAAAGACAAAAGCAGAAACTAACTGTTGTAGGTGAGTTTGGATCAGCTCCAGCTACGCTCAAGGACCTAAGAAACTGTTGGATGGAAGAGAAGAGGAATTTGTAAATAAATATATACGTTTGTATTCCAAGACGACTTGATTTCCATCTCCACACTACAAAACTATTTATACTAGTCTTTGTAGTCTTTAGAGTTCACAAGATTAAATAAATACATGAATGAGATTATAGGCTAGATACATGATTCATGAATACAAGATTCATTTATATTTCTAATACGTATATATATAATATATAAAGAGATAGATGAGGTTCATGTATCAATTCTAGTGCATATTTCAACACTTCCCCTTAAACTTGATTCTTACGGACTCCAAGCATGAACCGCAATCTTTGAAAATCTTCTAACTTGAGTGGCTTTGTAAATATATCAGCAGGCTAATCCATAGATTTCACATACTTCTGCTTAATTTCTTTCTTTGCAACACATTCACGAATGAAATGATACCTCATATCAATGTGTTTACTCCGTTCATGAAAAATAGGATTTTTTGCCAAACTTTGTGCATATTTGTTGTCAATCATGACGTGCGCAACGCCTTCTTGATCCAATTTTAATTCCTTCAGTAATCTTTTTAACCATATTGCAGGACAAGCACAAGAATATACTACCACATATCCAGACTCACAATTGTAAAGCATCACGATGGCTTGCTTTTTTGAACTCCAAGCAATTGCATGATCTCCAATAAAAAAGAGAAAACCAGTTGTGCTTTTTTTATCATCAAGGTCTCCAACATAGTCGCTATCACAATAACCTGTCAACATGTAGTTGTTAGAGTATGAGTTAAAAATGCCATAATCAAGGGTCCCTTTGATATAACGAAGGATCCTCTTCGTAGCTAACACGTGAGACTCAGCTGGATTCTCCACAAAAGGACTCACAACTCCAACTGCATATAAAATATCAGGTCTTGTGCAAGTCAAGTATCTTAAGCTCCCAATAATACTTCTATAGACAGTTGGATCAATTTCCCCTACTTCTTTCCCCAAGTGTGTTCCAAACTGCATGGGGGTGTTCACCGACTTGCAATTGAACATGTTGAATTTCTTCAAGACCTCTCTTGCATAATTTTCTTGTGAGATGAATTTCCTTCCTCCACTTGTCTTACTTGAATGCCCAATTAATAAGAAATAAGTCCCATGTCGCTCATCAGAAATCCACGAGCCATTGCCGCTTTGAATTCTTCGAACATCTCGGGATTGCTTCCAGTAAAAATGGGATCATCCATATAGACACAAACATATAAGATATCTTCTCCTTATTTCTTTACATAGAGGGCATATTCATGGATGGATCTCAAGAAACCATTTTATTATAAGTACTTGTCAAGTCAATCATTCCAAGCTCTTGGTGCTTGTTTGAGACCGTATAACGCCTTTTTCAACTTCAACACTTTATATTCATGCCATTTGATATCATAGCCAAGTGGTTGCTCAATGTACACATCCTCATTGAGATAACCATTAAGAAAAGTGGACTTCACGTCTAACTAAAAAACCGTCGAATACTTCTGGGTGGCAAGAGAAATCAACAAACGAATTGTCTCCAAGTGTGCCATCGGAGTGAATACCTCATCATAATCAATGACTTATTCTTGCTTGTAGCCTTTAGAAACAAGTCGTGCCTTGTATCTCTCCATTTATCCATCGTCATTTCTTTTTGTTTTGAACACCCACTTGATTCCAATGGTTTCTTGTTCTTTTGGACGAGATGTCAATTCCCATGTGTCATTCTTCACAATGGAATGAATTTCTTCATCCATTGCTTGTCTCCATTTTTCATCTTCTTTTGATTCCTCAAATCTTGCAGGTTCTGTATCCGCAAATAAACAAAACAAACCAAATTATCCAACGATGGGAGTGTCGTTGTTGATATCAGTTAGGCTTAAAAATTTTGGAGTCTTTTCATTTGGAGATGTTCCGAGGCATCTGTCCTAGGTGAACGGGGAGAAATGGGTGGAGTAGCCTCCTTATGTTTTGTTTCTTCATCATCAAAGTAAGGAAGGAAATCATAAGATTGATCTCTTCCTTCATTTAAACTCCAATCCCACGATGCATCTTCATTAAATTCCACATCTCTGCTCACCACAAGTCTTCCATTGTGCGGGTCATACAATTTGTATCCTTTGGTGTTTTCATCATAGCCAATGCAAATAAGCTTTTTACTCCGATCATCAAGTTTTCCTCTCCCTTTCTCATGAATATGAGCATAAGCCAGAGATCTAAATACCCGTAGACGTAAAACAAATGGTTTCTTTCCACTCCATGCTTCTTGGGAAGTCACATTCTTCAAACTCTTGGTTGGGTTTCGATTCGATAGATATACTGCACATGCAATAGCTTCAGCCCAAAACTCTTTAGGCATATCTTTAGACTTCAACATACTTCTTGCCATATTGAGTATTGTTCTATTTCTCCTCTCGACGATGCCATTTTGTTGGGGTGATCTTGGAGCTGTCAAAGGGTGACAAATTCCATGCAACTCACAGAATTTGTTAAACTCGTTAGAGGTGAATTCACCACCCTTATTAGCTCTTAATGCTTCAATTTTATGCTCGCTTTGTTTTTAAACAAGAGCTTTAAACTTCTTTAATGCATCTAAAGCCTCATATTTATGTTTTAGTAGAGAAATCCATGTCTTTCTACTAGAATCGTCAATAAAAAGAATGAAATACGAATTTTTACCAAAAAGATTAAGACTTGATCGATCCACAAACATCAGCGTGGACAATTGGATTGGCCTTGTTGCTCTTGAAGTTTATTGTTTTGGGAATCTCTTTCTTGGATGCATGCCAAGTACGCTTCACACAATTGATCATGATGATCAATCTTTGAAATTCCAGTCACCATATTTTGGTCTCTCAATGTTCTCAATCCTATAAAATTTAAAATGGCCAAATCTCATATGCCAAATCCATGATGGATCTTGGCTACATGTCTTCAAACATAATGGTGCACAAATTCTTCAAATCTAACAAGAACATCTGGTTCTTTGTCATAGCCACCTTAGCAATAAGATTAGAACCTTGATCGCGAATCCATAATGTACAATCCTCCATATGAATTTTATAATTTCTCCTTAATAATTGACCATTGCTCAAGATGTTGCCAGTCAATTTGGCAACATAGAAAACATCTCGTAACATTATGGTCTCCATATTTTGTCTCAAGAAGAATCGTATCTTTTCCTTCAAACCTTGTGTTGTCGCCAAGATTCACGAGGCCTTTCTTGTTCATACCAAGTTCCACAAATCTACTTTTGTCACCTGTCATACGATTGCTTGATCCACTATCAAGATACCATGTACTTGATCTTTCAATGGAATCATCCTTTAGCGCGAGAAGCAAGGATTGCTCGGCATCTTCTTCTTGGTTCTCCACTAAGTTCGCCTCTTCATTTTCCATATTCGATCGACACTCAAAATCGTAGTGTCCAAACTTATGACATGAATAACACTCAATATGAGATTTATTTCTTCAATCATTGAAGTTTTCATAGTTACCTCTTCCTCTTGCTCTTCCGTAGCCCCTTGAAAAAGTTTGATTTCTTTTATCAAACTGTTGAGATTGTTCTTCTCTCCCTTGATTATTTCCATTCCAAAACCTCGACTTCTACCTCGTACTTGGCCTCGACCATGACCTCTACTCAAAGAACCTCCTCTTGTTTTGAAGCCATTATTTGCTTGTAATAAATTTCCTGGTTGCTCTTGCTTGTCATGATTCATCATCTCTTCGTGTGCTTGCAATGATCCATTTAATTCATCAATGGTCATTTCATCCGAATCTTTGGATTATAAGATTGCAACCACCATATGGTTGAACTTTGAATTAAGAGAGCGTAGTATTTTCTCCACTACACGACCATCCGACAACGATTCTCCTAAACTCTTCATTTGATTAGTGATAGCCAAGATTCTGGTGAAATAATCTAAGATGGATACACTCTCCTTCATCAGAACTGATTCAAACTCAGCCCTTAGAGTTTGAAGTTGAATCTTCTTCACTTTGTCGACTCCTACAACGGATTTATGAAGCGTCTCCCATGCCTTCTTCGATCTCGTTGGCTATTTTTCTTGAACAACTCTTCATCCAATCCTTGATGGATGATAGAGAGAGCATATTGATCTCTCTTTCTTTCCTTCTACAGATTATCCTTTTGGGTTTGTGTAAGAACCACCACATCTTGAGCTTCTACAAAACCAGTTTCGACAATGTCCCACAATATTTGGGATCCAAGTCTATCCTTCATTCTAAGCGACCAATTTTCATAGTTGAGTTTGGTGAGTTGTGGGTATTGGAAAGAAAGAGATTTTGATGCCATTAGCTTTGATACCACTTTGCTGGATGGAAGAGAAGAGGAATTTGTAAATTAATATATAAGTTTGTATTCCAAAAAGACTTGATTTCCATCTCCACACTACAAGACTATTTATACTAGTCTATGTAGCCTTTAAAGTTCACAACATTAAATAAATACATGAATGAAACTATAGGCTAGATACATGACTCATGAATAACAAGATTCGTGTATATTTCTAATACATGTATATATAGTAAATAAAGAGATAAATGAGGTTCATGTATCAAGTTTAGTGCATATTTCAACAGAAGTTGTGTCATTTGCTGCAACTGCCAAAGGAAAGAGGGAAGATATTCTTCTAATCTTGTGTACTTTCAGCAATAGCTCCAGAAATTCATATGAGTGGCAGTTAATTTCTCCCATATGTGGGGAAACAGAAAGTGGAGATAAAGCATTTGGCTGCAAAAACAAATTGCCCAACCAAAATTAATCAACCATGCTTCGTATAAAAATATTGAAAGATATGAACTTTTTGAGATCGGTGTCGAGATACACGAAAATGAGGTAGAGCAGCGACTTGTAAGTTTTGTTGTTGACGTGTTCGATGCAGAGCAATCATACGACATACAGATACTACAATAACATCTGGAGGAGGGAGATTGAATTTTTTCTGTAATTGAATTTCATCCCTAGAAATGGGGTTCTCTTAAGAATAACATGGGGTTTGGATTGCTCATTTCCATCTAGGCTAAAAAGGGAGGAAGAAGATGAAGATTTTAGACTCGGATGGATCGGAGGAGAGGATGGGTGGATCGTAGGAGAGGAGGCGACGAGTTAGGACAAAAATGTACACGATTTTTTTTTCTTTCCAGTACAATATTAAAAATTATTACATTTGAGAATGTCTTTACAAATTGAGTATATCATAAAGTATTTACAATACACATTCTAGATATTAAATATACCAAAACGTATTTACAATATACGTTCTACATATGGTTAATCTCCGATTATTTAGAACGTATATTATGATACTTGTTCTAGTGTACGATTTTTTTATTTTAAAATTATCACCAGACAATATTGTGGAACGTAGTCAACACAACAGTTATAAATTGCCTATTCTAAAATGAGTTTTGTGCACTATTGAACTTTCGAATGAAATTATATTTATTTTTATCATCCATAATATACCACTACTTTTTCCCAACTTAATCAGTCTTTTGGAATTCAAAACTAATTGGTATTAGTATAACAAAAAAATTGTATGAAACTTTTGTAATTTCTAATTTTATTTATTGATACTATTTATCAACATATTAAATTAGTATGGCCAGCAGAGAAAGAATTGATATCCACTTCCCATTTTACCGACCATATTAAATTAAACCACCACTATAACCAATACAATAAATGACAAAATTACCCGTAAAACCTAATAATACTCTAGCATTTCCTGGCTTTGAACCAAACAACCTTGTTTTCGACAGAAAAACAAGATCGGGGGAGTGTTCACGTATCAAGTTCCGTAGAGCGTTGAACATACCCGGGTTCTCCAGCCCCTGTACGTTCCAACTAAAGCAACTCACTGTTCCTGGTGGCTCTAACACTCTGAATGAAAAGGAAGGGGCTTCCGGCCCCTGAGTGCTTCAATGGCTTTTAGAGATGTGTTGGTGGATTGTAATCTTTTCACATTTAGAGCTCATGGTAATCAGTTTACCTGGAATAATAAGAGGCCAAGCCTGGTTGAATAGGTTTGTGGGGAATCTCAAACGGAAAGAGTTATTTCCTGATATGGGGTTTGATCATCTACCTTTTTATTCAATCTAAAGCAAAATAAGGGGCTACAATAATCGCATACATCGTTTAAAAAATCATCATGGTGATTGGGTTTCTCACCCGGAGGATCTGGTGCACCTTATTTCCAATTTCCTTAGAAATATTTTTACTAGCAATAATCAACCGAGTTCAAACATTGCAGATATTGTGGAGAATATGGAGGGGGAATTTCTGAGGAGGACTGAAAAGATACCACACAACGGTCCAACAAGGATGAGCACATGCTGCCAAAATCTGGAGTACATGCACCAGCAATAGCCGAGCCATGCAATGCAGAAAATGACAGCTCATGCGCAGCTGCTAGGGTTTGAGTGTTCTCCCTATATTGTCCCCTTGTAATTGTTCTACACGTGTAACCTACCAGTTGTAGGGTTCACGAATATTCCTATAATAGGCCTATATAACGTTGGTGTATTATCCTTAAATGTATCAAGCAAAACCTAGTGAAAACGGCTGAGTAAAAGAAAGAATCCTAATATAGCTCATAGCAGCTTTTATCATATTTCTAGTTTCATGTTTAATCCCTTTTTCCTTTATGGTATCAGAGCAGCAGGGTAACCTGCTGCCTCTGTGCTGTATTTTTCATTGTTTTGTTCCAGAAAAATCGAATCTTTGACCTATAAACATGTCCACCTCCTCTTGTGTAGATCAAAGCCAAATAATACAGCCCCAGTGTCAATTTATCACTACTAAACTCAATGAAAACAACTATTTAGTTTGGAAAAAATAGATCTTAGCTGCTGTTCGAGGTTATGGCTTAGACGATACCTAAATGGAAAACAAGCTCCCCCAATACACTTCACATCAGGTACATCCGATCTAGCCCTTGATCCAGCATACTCTTCCTGGAAAAAACAAGACCAGCTCCTTGCATCATGGCTGTTATCATCTTTATTTGAGAACCTGCTCATATCAACTGTTGGACTGACAACATCCAAGGAGATCTGGGACAGTTTGGAGATAAGCTTTGCTCATGAATCCACAGCTAAGATCCTAGATTACAAGTACCAACTCAGCAACATCAAGAAAGGTAACCTGAGYATGAGRGACTATCTRAACAAGATCWAACAGCTGAGTGACCTYCTGAGAGCTGCAGGACAACACATMAGTGAGMAAGAACAGATCATGACAATTCTAGGAGGCTTAGGAAGTGAATACAATCCTGTGATGGTTGGAATCAGCTGTAGAGTCACCCCATGTGGCCTCAGAGAAGTCCAGGCCCTTCTCACCAGCTTTGAAAGTAGACTTGAAGGGATTAGTCAATCCCAGTTCAACAATGAAGGCTCTCTACCCTCCATTAACCACACTCATCAAGGCCAGGGACACTACTCCAGAGGAAGAGGAAAATTTTCACCAAATTCCTATAGAGGCAGAGGAGGAAGGCAGTTTAGCAACAGAGGAGCAAGAGGGTCATTCAGAGGTGGATCAAGCTCAAGAGGTAGAGGTGGAAGATACAACAACAAGCCAAGATGMCAAGTGTKCAAACTTTCCAATCATACTGCTGATGTTTGCTACCACAGGTTTGATGAGAACTACACACCTCCAAACTGGAACAACCAAAATACAAGCAAGAGTAATTTTCAGAATTCTGCAGCTTACTTGGCCAACATAGGAAATGAAGAAGCCTCTGATTCTTGGTGGTATCCTGATTCAGGAGCCACCAATCATGTCACCTATGATCTGAGCAACTTGAACATAGCATCTGAGTATGAGGAACAGACAAAGTCCAGCTTGCTAATGGTTCAGGTATTCAAATATCTCAATATGGTAATTCATCTGTTAAATCACCACTAAACTCTCATATATTCCTACTTAAGGACTTAATTCATGTTCCAAAAATCAGTAAAAACCTTTTGAGTGTTTCACAGTTTGCAAAGGATAATAAAGTCTTTTTTGAATTTCATCCTGAATTCTGTCTTGTGAAGGATCTATCAACCAAGGAGGTTCTTCTCAAAGGGAGTCTTGAAATAGGTCTCTACTACTTCAATCTGCACAGAAACAATCAGCTATCTCATCACACCACTGTCAATCAAAATTCCCCTTATCAACCTGCAGTTTTTAGTTACAGTAGAGCCAAGAATAAAGATAGTCTAGAAATGTGGCATTCTAGATTAGGACATCCCTCTTTTGAGATTGTTAAGAAGGCTCTAGAAGCTTGTAATATTCCTTTTTCCTGCAATAATAATGAACTTTTGTGTTGTTCCTGTTTACAAGCGAAGTCTCATAAACTCCCCTTTTATAATTCCAATGTTGATAATTATGGTGTTCTTGATCTCATTCATTATGACACATGGGGCCCCTCTCCTGTTAAGTCCATCAATGGATATGTTTATTATGTGAGTTTCATTGACCACAAAACCAGATATACTTGGATATATTGTTGAAAGCTAAATCTGACACCTACAATGCCTTCATCCATTTCAAAAACTTGGTTGAGAACCAGTATAACAGGAGAATCAAAATATTACAGAGTGATGGTGGAACTGAGTTCAAACCTCTCAAAGAATGTCTTGAAACTAGTGGAATTATCCATAAAATTTCTTGCCCTTACACTCCTGAGCAAAATGACTTGGCAGAGAGAAAGCACAGGCATGTTGTAGAGGTTGCTTTAAGCCTGCTATCCAAATCCAAATCACCCCAAGCCTATTGGGATGATGCTTTCATCACAGCCACCTATCTCATCAATAGGAATCCATCCAAACTCCTTCACTTTAAAACACCCTTTGAGGCACTTAATGGCCAGAAACCAGATTATTCACTTGAAGGTCTTTGGATGTTTGTGTTATCCTTTCCATAGACCTTATAACAAACATAAGTTGCAGTTTAGAAGTGAGCCTGCCACTTTTATTGGCTATAGTTCTCAATTCAAAGGCTATAAAGTTCTCTTAGCTAACAGGAAAGTGTTGATCACCAGACATGTGGTTTTTGATGAAAACAAGTTGCCTTTTGACAAAAGTGTATTACCTAACAGGGAATCAGTCACTGATGAAGAAACTAGCACCATGAAGCCCATACTTCTCCACCCTTGGTTAAAAGCAAACAGCTGATAAAACCAAACTCCAAGAACATTGAATCAGAACAGCAAAACAATAGCCCCATTCAACACTCACCACATAGCCAAAGATCCACCTCAGAAATATCTCCACATAGTAGCCAAAACCCTACCACCCTCAGTCCTCAAAATCTGTCCAGTCAAACTCTACCTATAAATAGTGGTGAATTAATTGTTGAATTGCCTATTGAGAATATGGATACCTGTGCTATTACTAACCCTATGCAGAGAAGAACAGAAAACAAGCATCCAATGAGGACAAGAGCAAAGGCAGGCATTCACAAGCCTAAAGTCTACAACACACAGAAACGGAACTCTGAGGAACCACAGTCTCCTGATGAAGCAATGAAGAGCCCATAATGGAAAGAGGCAATGAAAAGGGAGTATGAAGCTCTCATTAAGAATAAAACCTAGACCTTGGCACCTTTTCCTCCAGACAAGGGGTTGATAGCCTGCAAATGGATGTACAAAATAAAGAGGAACTCAGATAGAACTGTGGCAAGGCATAAAGCCAGGTTGGTAGCCAAAGGATTTACTCAAATGCCAGGATTGGATTACACAGATACTTTTAGCCGTGTGATTAAGCCATCCACCCTGAGAGTTGTACGTTCCATTGCTTTTAGCCAAGGATGGACTATGAGGCAGCTGGATTTTGATAATGCTTTTCTGAATGGTGAATTCGACACTGAGTTGTACATGGAGCAGCCTGAAGGCTTTGAGGTAAAAGGTAAAGAGAAATTGTGTTGTAAACTGCAGAAGTCCCTGTATGGTCTGAAACAAGCCTCAAGAGCTTGGTCCCTTAAACTAGGAAAAGTTTTAGCTTCTTTTGGTCTCAAACCTTAAAAGTCAGACAATTCTCTTTTCATCAGGCATAGTAAAATTGTTGTACCCTTGTGGCCACCTATGTGGATGACATCATAATTACAGGTGATAATGGTGCTGAAGTAGAAGAATTGATTGATCAGTTGAACAAGACCTTTTCCTTAAAAGATTTGGGAACTGTGATTTATTTCTTGGGAATTGAAATCAAACAGATAGGTGAGCTGCTACACTTAAATCAGAGAAAATACATTGAGGATGTTTTAGAAAAGGCAGGTATGACAGGAGCCAAGTCTCGGCCTACACCAATGATAAGCAGTCTTAGCCTATCAAAAAATCATGGGAATCCAATTGAAGATCAATTTCAATACAGAAAGGTGGTAGGAGCACTACAATATGCAACCCTCACTAGACCTGATATAAGCTTTAGTGTGAACAAAGTGAGTCAGTACATGCACAATCCCTTGGACAGACATTGGAGAGCAGTGAAAAGGATTTTAAGGTATCTGGCAGGCATTCTTGATCATGGATTAATGTTTAGAAAGTCAGACAAAATGTAAATCACAGGTTATGCAGACTCTGATTGGGCCTCTGATTTGGATGATAGAAGGTCCACTTCTGGTTTCAGCATCTTTTTGGGAAATAACTTGATAATATGGAGCTCTAAAAAGCAACCAACCGTTTCAAGAAGCAGCATAGAGGCAGAGTATAGGAGTTTGGCTGCAGCTGTTTGTGATGTGATCTAGTTACAGTCCTTATTGAATGAGTTAAGAGTTTCTGAACCAAAAATTCCAGTTATTTGGATTGATAACCAAGGAGCCATTGCCTTGTCTGCTAATCCTGTGAATCATCCAAGAAGCAAACACTTTGAGCTGGACATCCATTTTGTTAGAGAGAAAGTGACCAATAAATTCATTGCAGTTAGATGTGTTCCCTCCATTGATCAAACTGCTGATATTTTTACCAAACCATTATCTGGACAATTCTTCAGTCGCCTCAGAGATAAACTGACAGTCTTTTCCAAAGGCTTGCTCGAATTGAGAGGGCATGAAAAGATGACCACACAATGGTCCAGCAAGGATGAGCACATGCTGCCAAGATCTGGAGTACATGCACCAGCAATAGCCGAGCCATGCAATGCAGAAAATGACAGCTCATGCGCAGCTGCTAGGGTTTGAGTGTTCTCCCTATATTGCCCCCTTGTAATTGTTCTACACGTGTAACCTACCAGCTGTAGGGTTCTAGACTATTCCTAATATAGGCCTATATAACGTTGGTGTATTATTCTTAAATGTATCAAGCAAAACCTAGTGAAAACGGCCGAGTAAAAGCAAGAATCCTAATATAGCTCATAGCAGCTTTTATCACATTTCTAGTTTCATGTTTAATCCCTTTTTCCTTTAAGGACAAACTATGTTTTCACAGCGGAGGAGATTGTACGAGCAATTTTTAGCATCGGACATCACAAGGCCCCAGGAAAGGATGGGTTTCATGCTTTTTTTCCCAAAAACATTGGTCTCTTATAAATGGGAATGTGCTTATGACTTGTTTTAATGTTCTAAACCAGGAGCTTTCGGTAAAAAAAATATTAACCAATCTGTCATTGTCCTCATCCCAAAGAAGAATTACCCTGAGCATGTCTGAAGTGGCTAAACTGAAGTTTAGCCCCTGGGAAACTCCTCTCATCGGGATAAATTCGAGAAATCTGAAGTTTATTATGTCATTATTTTCTAAAAAATGCAGAGTTCGTCCCTCCTAGTACTAGCTGGGCTTCCTCAAAAAAATGGTGGCTCTTCCTTCGAAAAAAGGCTTGTGTTTTCTTGTGGATGATTTTGCACCATGCTTTCTCCTCTGAGGATAGTCTTTCTCGAAGACACTCAGCCCCTGCTGCAAAGTGCCCTCAGTGCGGGTGTTGGGAATCAAACATCCATGTTTTTCTTTTTTAATTGTTGGTGGGCTATAAGAAGTTTTGGAAGATGACTGGGTGGTGGAAGAAGATTAGTAATTCTAAGGGGGGGAAATCTTTTAGTCATAACTTAGAATTCTTCAGAGAGTGTGAAGATGGACAAGTTTTGATTATTTGTGGTGTTTATGTGGTTCATATGGAATGATCGCAATTGCATCTTGTTTGGGGAAAGAGGCAGGGATATTGAGATGGTATTTTATAGTGGGGTGGCCTGGTTGGATGAGTTTGATTCGGCCCAACTTTGTCGTGTCCCTCCCCGTTGCCCTGCTCCTGCTCACTTCTGGAAAGGTAATAGTAGTTGTGATAATGGCCTCTCATTGTTTTGTGATGCAGCAGTTAGAGATTCTTGTATCGGTTTGGGTGGTTGGATTCAACAGGTTGATGGTTGCATTCTTGTGGCTTTTGCTTTCATTTTGAAAGGGTCATTCAAAGTCGAAGCTTTGGCATTAAGGTTCGGCCTCCGCGTGGCTGTCCGAGATGGGGTTTCTTGTTCAACAGGCTTTCTCTGACTCGTTGGAGATCATCCATGGTCTCTTGGATCCTGGCATTTTTAGCTCGATTGAACCGATTGTTTCGAATATTCTTTCACTTTTAGCAAAAGTTGAGTGTACGTTGTGCAATCACATTTGTAGAAACCAAAACGAGCTAGCTCATAAAATTGCTATATTTTCGTTTGGATGGACTGTTTACCGTCTTTTTTATCTTCTCTTCTTCGTGATGTAATTTTGAGGTGAAGTTGGAATGAAATTTCTATTTCTAACATAAAAAAACCATGTGTTAGAATGAAATTTCCACTACTGACCAAACAAAACAAAACACATGTATTAAGTCAAATGGGACTTTTAGAGCATGTACTATGGTAAAATGGATAGTTGAGGTCAAGTGACGTCAGTTGTGGAATAGATGGAAGTTGTGTGATGTCAGCGAGTTCAATGTTGATGTGATATTGCAGAAATTATTATTTTATTCAATCTTGTTTTAAATATAAATGATAATAAAATGATGAAAATATTAAATAATTAAAATACAAATATTTAAAAAGATAAAAAAATTAAAAATAATTTAATAATTAAAAAACCTTAAAAGCAATTAAATAATTAAAAACATTAAAAAAATTTATTAAAAAAATCAAAATTTTCGATTTTTTAACATTCAATATTGAATTCTTAAATTATATATATATATATATATATATATATATATNTATTACATTTTTTGAATTAAAAATGATAATTTATTTAATAATTAAAAATAATTGAATAATTAAAAGAATGATAATTTATTAAATAATTAAAATATTACAAGTACTTTAGATAATTAAAAACACTAAAAATACTTAATAAATAATGACAAACAATTCAAATACTTAACAAATAATTAAAAATATTACATTGAATTAAAATACCTAAGAATATTTTTTGTTGATAATTTTTGTCGTCGTTCTATATATTCTTTGCGAGACGCGGATGCAATTTCGTATCATCAAAATCAATCATCAAGATCCGATTCCCTCCTTCTTGCTCGCTCGGCCGCCTTTCGCTCTCGGTGGCTTCGCTCGGTCGCTTCAATCGTGATAATCTTGCTTTGTCTCTTGTCCTCCATCTCTAACTTTTCCAAATGCTGTACCGCTAGATCATCCTTCCTTTATGTTCGTGATTTCGTACAATGTTATTATATAGAAAACCAACATATATTAAAATATAATTGAGTTCAGTATTAATGCTTTAAAACATTACTGTTTGTAGTAACAACTACATTTTTAGGAGGTCTTCCCATTTTTCATTTGTAAATTGTCTGATTTTGATTCAAATTTTGTACAACATATGAGTTACACTCCAATTGATGTAGTAGGAATAAGTTCATTTTCTGAAAACATTTGTAAAAATAGGTTTATGCATATTTTTAGACAATTTGTGAATAAAGACAAAATTATAAACTTATGTAGATTAAAAATAAGTATTTTGTAAAAAGATTGACAATAGTAGTAGTAGTAGTAGTAGTAGTAGTAGTAGTAGTAGTAGTAGTAGTAGTAGTAGTGATGATAATATTTACAATTATAATTACAAAAATAATAGTAAAGACCCAAAAGAAAATAAGAGGTATTATATCTTTTCAAGAATTATCTTACACTGTGTTTGTTTTTGTAGTCACTATAGATTTTCAATCATTGGTAAAAAAACAAACTATTTATTGAGTACAAAAACAATTGAAGTAGTGTTAATTGAAAAACAATTATAGCAAAATAATAAGATACCATTAAAAATATTGTTCATCCGAAATCTCTGAAAAGAATATGCAACTTCAGTCACTACCGAATGATTATAAATTATTTGTTATATCACTTCGGTCTGTATTACGCACTATTGAAGTCAATCCAGATATCGTATTTTTTGTGAAATAAAAGTAGTAGTTTTTGTAATTGGATGTACTATACTAATCACACATATAATATATGTTGTTACATAAAATCAAGTTGTATACATATTAATTTAAATAAAAAACAGATACATATACGCAAATTAGAGTGATTTCATTAGAAAAAAAATGCATACGTAGATAAGACTAATATTGTAGCATTGTTTATTTTATTATCAAAAATAATTCAAGGAAGAAAAATCATAGAATTTATAAAAAGATAGAAAATCAATTAGTTAATATTATAAATAAAATTGTACCTATGAGTATGATTAGATTTATGATCAACATCATTATCTATCGCTGATAAATATGGAAAAACAATATTATGCTATTTGACAATATTTTTAATACTTAACCACTAAAAATGATTTTTGTCTATTCTTACAAACTAATAAGAAGCTGTAAAATTTACTGAATTGCGGTTCGATTATATCCATCACTAACTGCAAAATAAAAGTAATTCATTATGATGATTGAGGATATTATAACTATTCAGATAAAATAATTGAATAATAACAAAGAGATTGATCATAATATCTAAATGTGATATATATTTATCTCACCAAATAACTAATAAATCCATGACTTGTTTAAAAATTAATTGTAAAATGAAAATAACAGGATAGAAAATAAGGGTCATTGGAAACCTCTGAAAAGGATATGAAGCTTTAGTCACTACCGATGATTGTATATTATTTGTTGCATTACCCAAATTATGTATAACGCTCTATAGAGGTCGATTCAGAAATATTCGTATTTTATGCAAAATAAGAGTTTGATATGTTTTGGAATTTGATTCACTTTATTAATCATATATAAAGTACATGTGTTACATAAAATTATTTGTATAATAACTAAAAAATTTATATACATATTAAAATCAATTTAGTGAAATAAATACGTAAATAAGAGTGATTTCATCAAGAAAAAATAACTTCAATAAGTAGATAAAACTTAGCATTTTTTATTTTATATCAAAGATAATTCAATAAAAAAATTATTGAATTTATAACAGGATAGAAAGTATACTTATTTAATATTAAAATCCCTAATTATAAATTTTGGTATATTTATTATGTGTTTATTACCTTTTGGTGAAAACATTGCCTAAAATTTATAAGTTTAAGTGATATAATTCAATTATAGTATTATAATTTATCAAACCAAAATTGAAGTAATTAATTGTGGTAAAAAGAATTTCTAGAATTCTTGAGTTGTTGTACGCACAATTTATATACATATTAATATAAATTAAAAATAAAAATAAATATGTAAATTAGAGTAATTTCTTCAAGAAAAAATAAATTACATATTAAGCTAAAAAAGATATAAAAGCATTATTTATTCTATTATCAAATATAATTTAATATAAAAAAAATCATGAAATTTATATAGAGATCATGAAACTATACAAACAACCATGAAACTATAAAAAAATATGAATGCTACCGTCATGGCTTATGTTCGACAATTGTCTTATGCTGCCAATAATTGTACACTTGGTGATTTTCCTCATTTCTTTAGGATGAATGAAAAATGAATTATTACAATCAGTAAGAACGAAAAATATTTTAATTTATAAGATAACAATAATATACTATATCAAAGTAAATATATATTATGAGATTACTTATCAATTTGACTGTATGAATAACGTGTCTTGTTTTTATAAAAATTGTGTGGAAATATATATATATATATATATATAAAGAGAGAGAGATAGTAATTTCATAAATAAATTTTTTAATAATTAAGATATAATGTGGAAGGCTTTTATTAGTGACTTTCCATATGAGCTTTTTGTCATTATTATTGTAACTTATATGTGTGTATAATATATAATTAAAGCATATCATTTATTGTAACGTAAATTATGAATGCTAATTTATTTAATCATGGAATATATATCTAATTAACAAATCATTATAAATGGTAATAGAATATGAACAAATACACTAAAATCTATTTTTTGATATTATGATATTTCATGGTTTCCATAAGAGGAGTTTTGATATTATGGTATGTTTGACTTAAATGTGTATTTATAATATAAAAGTCAGTTAATAGATTATTAAGAAATAACCACTTTATTAAAATATTAATGAATGTTGTAAGACTTGAGGTATAATTGGATAAATAATTTATGACTATAGAATTATACTTGTCAATTGATAAGTATTTTGTGACAACAAAAACAAAACCAAAACCAAAAACAACAATAATAATAATTGTGATAATAATAATCCTAACAATTATATAGTATAGCAATAATAGTACAAAATCAAAAGCTCGATTAAGAGTGAGTGTATCTTTTCAGAAATTATTTAAAATTAGTTAGAACTGCACAAAAATCATAGTAAAATAATAACATACCATTAGAATAGTAAAATAATAAATTACCATTAGAAATATTGGTCATTGAAAATCTCTGAAAAGAATATGAAACTTTAGTCACTACCGATGACTGTAAATTATTTGTTGCATTATCCCGATCTGTATAACGCTCTATAAAAGTCGATTCAAATACATTCGTATTTTCTACAAAATAAAAGTTTGGGATATTTTGAAAATTTGATGCACTTCATTAATCGCATATAAAGTACATGTTACATAAAATCATTTGCATAATAACTAAACAATTTATATAAATATTAATATTATCTTAGCAAAATAAATACGTAAATAAGAGTGATTTCATGAAGAAAGAATAACTTCAATGCGTAGATAAAATTAAGTATTGTTTATTTGATTATCAAAGGTAATTCAATAAAAAAAATCATGACACTTATAATAGGATAGAAAATAATATTATTTAATATTAAAATTCCTAATTATAACTTTTTCTATATTTATTATGTGTTTAGGGTAAAAAATTATATGCATCCTGTACTATACGGTTTTTTGGGTTTGCATCTTAACGTTTTTTTTGTAATTTAATGCATCCTGTACTATACAAAATTTTGAAAGTGCATCCTGTACTATACAAGATTTAGAAAAAACTAGTTTTATTAAATAAAAACTAGAATTTGTTAAATAAATATGCAAACCATATTTTATCCTAACGTTTACTAGTTTTATTAAATAAATAAAATTTATTATTTATTAAATAATAAATTCGGTGAGTTTGCATATATAATAAAATATGTCGGAACTAGTTTTAAATAAATAATAAATTCACCGGAACTCACCTAAAGTATACGGGTTTGAAAATATGCAGCCTCACTCACGAGACTAGGTGATTTTCGGCGAGTTGGGGCGAGTTGGCTGGTCGGAGGATGCACTTTTAGAATTTGTGAAGTATAGGATGCATTAAATTATAAAAAAAAAACGTTAGGATGCAAACTCAAAAAACGCGTATAGTACAGGATGGTTACAATTTTTTTCCATTAATTTATCAAAGCAAAAAATGAAGTAATTAATTGCGGTAAAGAAGTTTTCTAAAATTTGTGAGGTTAAGGTGTACGTACACTTTATATACATATTGATATAAATAAAAAATATAAATAAATATGTAAATTAGAGTATTTTCATCAAGAAAAAATAAATTGCATATTAAGTTAAAAAATATTAAAGCATTATTTATTCTATTATCAAATATAATTTAATATAAAATAAATTATGAAATTTATATAGAGATCATGAAACTATACAAACAAAATCATGAAATTATAAAAAATATGAATGCTACCGTCATGACTTATGTTCGACAATTGCCTTTTGCCGCCAATAATTGTAGACTTGGTGATTTTCCTCATTCCTTTAGATGAATGAGAAATTAATTAAAACAATCAGTAATAATGAAAAATATTTTAATTTATAAGATTAACAAGAATATACTGTATCAAAGTAAAAAAATATTATGAGATTACTTGTATGAATAATGTATCTTACTTTTCTAAAATATGTGTGTGTGTGTGTGTGTATATATATATATAGGATTAGATTCAAATGAGAACCACGTCAATATATGCGAACCTAGGGACCAATCCTGACCTTAGATCTAATAATATGTGTGGACCAGATTTTTTCTATTTTTTAAATCCATTAAATTATATTTTTGGAAGGAGAAGGGTGTTCATGTAAATTTACATAAACTCAATCAATCAATTTAATCCCAAAATTAAAGCCTGTGTTTGCCGATTCTTCTCACCCAAACCCTTCTTCTCCAGAATTCGGCCAACCACCCATCCTTTCTCCACCAAACCAGCCGCCGCGCGGCCATCCCTCCACCAAGCCAGCCGCCTTGCGGCCCTCTCTCCCTGGCCTCGCGAAATCCTTCTTCCAACATCCAGAATTCGGCCGATTTGTGAAATGGTTGATCGGGTGGACCAAAAACCTTCGACTGGTTTGCGACGGCGGCGAGGTTTGGCTGCGGCTGGGCGGCGAAGAAGGGCGCCGCCTTGACACCGAGCAGAACGCAAAATCACCGGTGCCTCCCCCTCCCCGATTCCCCCCGCCCCTTCTCAATCGCCGATGTTGATGAGCCGGCGACCGCGCGACCATCTCTCCACCAAGGCATGAATTGGGGGGCGTGAACGACGGCCAATGTCTGGGCGGCGGCGTGAATTGGGGGCGTAAATCGGGGGGGGGGGGGGGGGGGGGGCGTGGAACGGAGGTTTGGGGTTCGCCGCGCGGTGGTTCGAATTGAATGTGGCAGTGGGTTTCGGCAGCGGTTCGAATTGAAGGTGATTGGTGGTGGTTGTTGTGGCTCTTCGGACGGCGACTCGGGGCCTGGACTCATTTTGGTTGGTGGTGGTTGCTCGGGGCGGCGGCGTCCACCCTTTCTGAAAATGACGGCGGTGATAGTCGGTGGTGGGTTGGCGAAAGGGTTCGGTGGGTTGGCGTACGGGTTCGATGGGAAACTTGGGCGGCGATGTTGGCGTACGGGTTCGGTGGTGGGTTGGCATACGGGTTCGGTGGTGGATTGGAGGCACATGGATTCATCATATTCTGACAACTCTGGTAAAAATTGTCAATGATCGATATGATTGTAATTACTTCTATTACGAAATAACTTGATAATGTTGGCTCATCTCTGCATTCATAGGACTTAATAAGAGTTTTTAATCATATGATCGAACCTTGTTCCAGATTGGCATGTTTATACCAACTGTCTTATTTTATATGTAGTTACTTTGATCTTGTATGGTTATGCATCTTTAAGCGTAACAGTTAGCTGAGAGTATATGTGGTGAATATAAAGCTTGGCACATTTGACCAGAATTGGGGGGCGTGAATCGGCCTAATCAATTTTTTTTATTATTATTTTCTGAGTGGTCCTTATATTTTCACGCTGGAGCTGTCGCCATCGCTGCTGATTGGGGTTCTCGGGCCGTCCTGGTGGTAGGCAGGCTGTCGCCGTTTTGGGTTCGATGGTTGTTGATGGGTGATGGCGATGGTGTTGATGGTTGTTGGCGCTGTGTTGTTGATGGTGTCCCCGGTGCTTTGGGGAGAAATCGGCAGGGGCACGGTGCTTTTTGAAGTGGGGCCCGGTACTTTTTTGAAGGAATACCCCGGTGCTTTTGGGAGAAATTGGCAGGGGCACTGGGTGGCGACGGTGATGCGGCTGTGGTTGTTGGCCGATTTTGGTTGAGTTTGGTTCGTCGGACGGCGACTTGGATTTGGACGGCGGTGATGTTGAAAAATAAAAAGCAGTGGTAGTGTAGTAAAAAAAAGCACCGCAACAATATTAAGAAAGCACTCCAAAAAACTAGCACTGTCAATATAAAAAAAAAAAGCACTGCTGAAGACTTGTGTAGTGCTATAAATAGTCATATACAATGCTTTTAATATTCAGATTTTTAAATTTAATTATATTTATTTATTTTTACATTTTTAAATATGCAATATGTATCTTAAATCGTAGATCTTGAGAATGTGATTAATTTGATATATATTTCATTAAAAATGAATAAAAATTAAAAAAGTTATGGTTCGTTGAAGATTTGAGTTTTATTATAAATTTTTGAATTCGTAGTTATATATCCGTTATACTTTTTAAAAAGTAATTTAGTGCTCTTCATAAATATCGTTATATGTCAAAAATACCATTTTTAATTAATTAATGGGTTTTTTTAAATTATTACCATGCTGGCATGTCATAATCTCAACCATCAAGATTATCCAATCTAATGGTCAAGATGAGTCCCTAGGTTCGCATATATTGACATGGTTCCATTTGAACCCAACCCTATATATATATATATATAGAGAGAGAGAGAGATAGAGAGAGAGAGAGAGATAGTGATTCCATAAACAAAATTTGTAATAATTAAGATATAATATGGAATATTTATATTAGTGACTTTCTATATGAACTTTTCGTCATTATTATTATGACTTGTATGTGTGTATGATATACATTTAAAGCAAATCATTTATTGTAACATAAATAACGAATGCTAATTTATTTAATCATGCAATATATCTAATTAACAACTCATTAATAGCATTTATTAACAAATACACTAAACCTATTTTTTGATATTATGAAGTTTCATAGGAAATTTTAAGATAAACGTTAATGGCATATATCAATCACGAATAATAACTATAGAAAATTATGTCCACAAGTTGAGCAATTTCTATGTAATTCAAACAAATCAATTAATGGCATGATATTACTTGATTGATATTTATGAGTATTTTCCATAGGATAATTATTCACGTTATAATTTAACCAATGAGATAATTTCTATGCATTTCAAACAAATCAAATATTTACATAATTAGGATAGATACTCTAATAAGAATTAATATTATATATATATATATATATATATATATATAAACACTTATATGTTATTTTGATTTTTATTATGAGTTTTTTTCTTTGCTTTTTTTCATTCCAAGTCCAACAATATCAAATTTATCATTTTTTTCTCAAAAATAATTCGATCACTTTATATAATCAAATTATACAAAAATGCACAATATAATATAATTTGATATTATTTATTGCTATCAACATGTTGTTTATAAAATATTATTACAATTCAACACTTTTATATTTGAATTGATTTCATAAAATAATGTATTTTTTTATTATCTCAAAAACCACTTAAAACAATACAAGTGCAAACCCAACACCAAGTGAGATGAAGATTATGACATCAACTACAATAGATTTTGAAAAATATCAACTAACTCAAAAAAAAAGGGGGAAGGCCGCATTTGAAAGCAATTTTTTCTAAATATAGTAATTTTGAAAGCATTCATGTCATACTTAATATCGATTGAAGTTCAAAATCGAATTTATTCTGTTAGGTATGCATTTATATTTTACATACTAGGCGTCAACATCATTGTAATATTTATATTTAATTTAATACTTATACTATCATTTGCTCATTGTGCGGAGGAAAAAAATTTATCTTCAAACGAAATTATAGCAGACCTACAATCCATGCTGGACAGTGAAAAAAAAAATCATGTAAGAGAGAGAGAGAAAAAGTCATGTAGGATTATTTTTCTTTTTTCAATTATATAGGAATTTACTTAATATAATTAGGATAAATACCCTAATTAATATTAAAAATAACAAGATCCTTTATATATATATATATATCATTTTTATGTTATTTTTGTTTTTATTTTGGGTTTTTTGTTATTTTATTTTTTGTTTTTTTGTTTTTTTTATTGTGAGTCCAAATAATATCAAAAGTAATTTGACCACTTTTTTTAATTAGATTATATAAAAATGATAACATAATTTAGTTTTTATTTTATTGGCTATCAACGTGTTATTTATCAAATATTATTACGATTCAATACTTTTTTATTTGAATTGATCTCATAAATAATGTTTAATATTAATGATGATTTTTTTATTTTTTTAATTATATAAGAATTTTCTTAACATAATTAGGATGGATACCCTAATTCATATTTAATAAAATTAATAAGATCATTTGAATATATGTATATGTATGTATATGTTATTTAGGTTTTTATTGCGAGTTCAACAATATCAAATTTGTCACTTTTCTCAAAAATAATTTGACCGCTTTTTAAATTAAAATATGTAAAATTGCACAGTGCAACACAATGTAGTATTTGTTTTATTGGCTATCAACATGTTATTTATAAAGTATTATTACGATTCAATACTTTTGATTTGAATTGATTTCATAAAATAATGTATTTAGTTACTATCTCAGTAATCATGCAAAACAATACAAGTGCGAAATCAGCATCGTGTGGAATGAACACTGTGGCATCAACTATAATAAATTCGTAAGAAGATAAACTAATTCCAAAACCAAGAAGGAATAGTTTGAGGACCAAACGATAGTATCGCTCAAATTGAAATCCAGGTTATCTATTATTGAAAGATGATGGTGACCATGTTCTGTCAATTGTGGCCAGTAGATATCCACAATTTGAAAAAACTACTGAATGTTTCGCTTTTTTGGAGGGTCGTGCTATTCAATCCCTAACACTTGATGTCGTCAATTTTATTAATAAATATACGATGTCATAAAATGATGGAGAATTAAAGTTCCGATTCAAACATTGAAATATTGTAGGACGTCCACTCACCAGAGTTTCTAAACACCATTAAATGTTATGGATTGCCGAACTATGAGCGGAAACTAAAAATTAGAATTTCACTCATGTTGTTGAGAAGTATTGATCATTTCCTTGTGTTGTGTAATGTTGGTTGTTACAAAACTTGATGATCATATTTTATAGGCTAATATTTTTCAAGGAAGTAATGCAGGTGAATTATTGTTCATCCCTAAAATGACTCACTTTATCTAATTCGAGGTTGCCTTTCAGATTCCAACGATGAAAATTTTATATGATTGTGTCATATACTATGATGATCAACAGAATTCAAGGACAATCTCTCTCTGACGTTGGATTTTTCTTGAAAAACTCAGTTTTCAGTCATGGTCAATTGTACGTTGTTATATCAAGTAAGGGTGGCAATATGAGGCACGACATGATTGACCGACATGAACATAACACAAAATAATAGGGTATGGGTTTAGGCTTATTGGGTTCGTGCCTTATCGGGTTGACACGATAAGACACGTTAAGTAATGAGTTGATAACGTGCTAGCCCGATAAACACGATAAGACCCGATAATATTTTAATTTTCCCCTTTTATATTCATTTACTCATTGTTAGTATTTGTGATCTTTAATTTATCATTAGTACATTTGTCATATTATAATTTTAAATATATTAGATAATATGTATTGATAATTTTATAGATATGTATTATATCTATTCAGAAAATCATGTATTTTATTAAATAACGGGCCTAATGTGCTTAATGGGTCGGATTAAATAAATTCAGTATTTTTATTTATCGTGCCTATCATACCGTGTCGTGCTTTTCGTATTTTTAGCGTGTCGTGATTCGAGTTTAGATTATAGTCCCAATAAGCTTATCGTGTAGTATTCGTGCCTATGATTATCGTGTCGTGCCTTATTGTGCGCCCGATAAGAACCCGACACGACTGATTTGTCAGCCTCAATATCAAAGGTGCCTATTTATAAGAGTTTAAAAATATTTATCGACGCTGATGAGAATAAACATAGTAAAAATACTATAAAAGTTGTGTATAAGAAAAATTTTCATAATTTATAAACTACATTTCGTCTAATAAGAATTATTTTATGAACCAAGTTATATTGTTTTCAATACTATTCCATTTTTAAATAATATTTAGATGATTTATATATAGAGAGCAGTTATGGTAAAAATCATTCTGATTTGAGAACCAGTGATGGTTCTCACCAAAATACACACACACACACACACACACACACACACACCACACACACACACACACACATAACATACATATATATATATAATATATATATATATATATATATATATATATATATAACTTAAGTATACATATATACAATTACTTATTTAAATACTTTAATAAATTTAAAGTAATTATTCTTATTTTACATAAAATAAAAAAATTATCGTGCAACGCACGGGCACAATACTAGTATATTTGATACTGATGAAATCATGAATAATTATTCAACTAATTAATATGATTGTTAAATACAATAATCTTTGAAGTTAACAAAAGTTAATACATTATATTAATAATGTGATATTAATAAATTAGTCAACTAATTTATTTTATAGATAGATAGATAGATTAAAAAGATCTTTGGTGAGATGTAATGGTCATGAACGATTTAATTGAGAAACTTTATAAATAGTTATTTGAAAGAACAATATTTTTTTGATATTATTATATCATTAATAGTGATTTGAATTTCATTTTTTATATATTTAATATTGGATCCAAAATGGAAATGTATTATTATATACTATTATAATACTTAGATATATTTAATTGTAGCTAAAATTATGGTAATATGAAAAACATAAAAAAAAATGTATGTGACCAGTTTTTATTATAAAAGTATTCAATTTCAATGATATTTACTTTATTCAAACATTAATGAATGTTGTAATATTTTAGGGATAAATAATTTATAGAAAATTCATTTTTTAAACTTATTTGTAAGAATCCAATTAAAAAATACACTTATATGATTATGGGTATTTCCATAAATAAAATTATTTACAATTAAGAAACAATCTATAATATCTTCATAACTTATATGGAGTGTTGTAAAGAAAATCTATGAATTAATTTAAGAGATCATATATTTTAGTATATATAACATCTACCAATAAGTGATCAATATACTTAAACGGATTAAATCTCATATTCATTAATGATGATGATTGTATATAATTGAAACAAAAATCTATAATTTCTATAATTATGAAAATGGAAAAAATCTGAGTATTAATGTGGTTAAATAATTAGGAAAAAGTTAACGAATAAAGATATATTTACTATATAAATATGTACAATAATCGATATCCATTAATTAGGGAAGTAGGGGCTGACCATCTTACCCAATATCACAACAACGACATGGTTGGTGCTTGATCCTCTCTTTTGTGATGAAAAAAAAATAATCAAAAAACGGATTAATTAACAAAAAAAACTCAAAAAAATAAAAATAAAATATCCAAAATCAGCACCAACGTATTCGAAATTAAAGCTAAAGCTAAAACTAAATATGCGAAACAAAAAAGAAACAAAGAAATAAATCTAATTCACATGCAGAGATTGATTATTTTATTCCCAATCTTTTTTGTTATTTTAGAATTGTTAGATTTGGCCAGATCTAATGGATGGGAAGTAGGGGCTGGCCATCTGAAAAAAATCGAGAAAATGGATTAATTAACAAAAAAATCAAAAAATAAAAAGGAAATATTCGGACAGAAAAATATTCGAAACCACAACTAAAACTAAATATGCGAAAGAAAAATAAACAAACAAACAAACAAACAAATTTTATTCACATGTAGAGATCGATTATTTTCTTCCTATTCTTTTTTGTTTTAGTACTGCTAGATTTGGCCAGATCTGATTACCAACAGCAAAGGACAACCGGGAAGTAGGGGTTGGGGTTGGCCATCGTACCCAATAACACAACACGATATGGTGCTCGATCCTTTATTTTGTGCTGGAAAGAATCTAAGAAATGGATTAAATAACAAAAAACTCAAAAAATAAAAAGAAAATATCCAAAATCGGCAGGAAAATATTCAAAATCACAGCTAAAACTAAATACGCGAAAGAAAAACAAACAAACAAACAAATCTTATTCACATGATTGATTGTTTTCTTTCCATTTATTTATTATTTAGTTTCTTGAAGTAGAGAAAGAGACAGAGCGGCTACAACCTAGAAAATGAAAAGCCTTTGAAGCAGTTGACTAATTGGTTATGTAAAAAAAATATAATGAAGACAACTAAATAGATGCAATGTTAAAAAGTAACAAAAAAAAAGAATATTATATAAAGAAATGTTAAATGAAGAAAAGGAAATGACTACGGTGCCTTCACGGTACCATGCCCCCCACCCCACGTGCATTTACATCCGTCCATCTTTTAATATTTATAACTTTAAATTGATCCAATGGTTGATAATAGGTGAGGAATGGTGCCTTCACGGCACTGTAGAACTTACCTAAAGAAAATAGTGGTTTCCATTCAATCTATATATTAAATAAAGAAATGTTAAAAAGGAACAACAAAAAAAAAAACCGTGAATAAAAAGATGTTAAAAATGAATAATTTCATGGGAGGAAAAACATAGAATTCTCACCTATTTTTTTTTAATTTTTTCTTTCTCCTGCCAAACTCCCTCTTTATATATACTAGTATTACACCCGTGCGATGCACGGGGGGATAGTTTTAATGTTTAATTTATCAAATATTTAATATTATTTTAATATTGATAATATAATAAATAAGTGGTTATACTAATTTAATGAAAAGTAGAATAAGATAAAGATGAAAATAATAAACTTAAGAAATTGAAGAATTAAATATTATATAGAACATGGTTAGAAAAACTATTATTAATCAGAAATTTGTAATTTATAAATTATGAAATACTTCCTTGTACACGACATTCGTAGTTTTTTTTCTACGCTTATTTTCATCATCGCAAATCAAGATTTTTAAACCTTTTCGGTTGGTCACCCTTGATATTGCAACATACAATTGACCATGATTGAAAACAGTTTTCTTAAAGAAAAGTCCAACGTGGGATAGAGATTGGCCTTGACTTTTATTAATTGTCATTGCATATGACAGAATAATCAAAAATTACCTTCGTTGAAACTTAAAAGGCAACCTAGGATCGGATGGTGTTACAGTCATTCGTGGGATGAGTACTAATTCACCTGCGTTACTTCCTTGGAGAATCGTTGCCTCCAAAACATGATCACCTAGTTTCGTAACTACCAATATAGTTCCATTGCACAAACCAAGTGAATGATCAATATTTCTCAACAACATGATTGGAGTACCAACTTTAAATTGTAGCTCATGATTCGGCAAACCAGAACACTTGATTGTATTTAAAAACTCGGGTGAGTGGACATCTTGCAAAATGTCAACATTTGCATCATATTTGCACGCACTATCTGAGTTCAAATATATCTTACATTCTCCTCCATTCAATGAAGTCATATACTCAATTAAATTGATTACATCAAGTGTTGGTGCAATAATAGCTCGTCCCTCCAAATAAGCAGAACTCAGCTGAAATGATTCGATCAATACTGCTTGCATTAGGGTGTTTATCTATTTTTGATAGAAATAGAAGAATGTGGGCATGAGGAAGGCCTCGCTTCTGGAACTCCATAGTGTAAATAACTACATAAGATGAAAAGTAAAAAAATGAACGAAACACCAATAAATAATAAATTGATGATGTATAGAGGTTGTTTTGAAATAAATAATATTAATAATATATATATATTGATATGCTCACTGGAAACTATATTTCTAAATATTTTGTTGTCACGTAAGTCTCTAATTAAGCCGTCCAACTTCATCTTAAATATTCTTGAAACTACATCAGGACGATCTTCTGGCTTAAGATTCCTGCTATCGACAAACCGCACAATCTCTGGCCATTTTGGATATCTAGCCCATCGACAGATTGACATAGCATCTTGATAATTATGAATCGTATACCGTGCACCACCGGTAAATGTCGCTGGCAAAACAACTTTATTACCCACGCTGCAACCATCTATTTCACCGCGTACTACTGCATCAGTAATTCCATTATACATCTCACTCCTCAACTCCTTTTGATGGGTTCTAACATACCATAATCTTGCAGATTCAATCATGGTATATCCATCAACTATGAACTGTTGTGTAAGCCTTTTGCAAGAGAGGATAGTAGGTGACTCAGTCAACCTTTCATGCAATCGGTGCGAGAAGAACTCCCTCTGGCTCACATAATTTCTTCCATTTCCTATCGGTTTTTGATGATCACCAAAAGGTATATCTTGTCTATAGTTATCTTCACCGTAAATAATAATGGATACTGTAGAGTAAGGTAAGATGTATGTAACTCATTGATACATTTCAGTTTACTAGATTTTCTTTCAAAAATAATATCCCTATCAACCATATGTTTTTCAAAATCACCAACAACTAAGATGGAAAGTTCATCGGCTTCGGGTAGATTGTGCATTCTTGCATCAGTGCCTCTTCTCCCAATAAGGCGTAATTTCACTTCGATAACACCATCTTCAGGAAACTTGTCCTTGAAGTTTCTAAATGACTTAACCAAATTATTTGACCTATCTAACATGGATTTGAGTTCAACAACAATTTTGGTATGTAGAGGTTTGTTTTCATTGCCTTTTTTGCATAAATATAAATTGTAAAATAAGAATACTGTAAAAAAATAATATATTAATTTGAATAACCAATGATAATTTATGAAATCTAAAATCATACCTAAACGAATTAACTCGGTTTTGAACTTCGTTTGCAGTATCGTATATATAAAGTTGTGCAAACTTCGGTGTAGAACCTTCTTCTGGCAGCAAACTCTCTATTAGATGATAATTTTGACCGTGCATATTGAATATCGGTGGAGAATTTCTCGTGTTCATAGTGGAATCAATTTTTTCACCCATCGAAGTAAAAGATAACATCGTAGTTTCAACACTTGGCTTCAATCTCTCTCCATATCAAAAATATATGGAACAATGTCCACATATGAAAGTAGGATCACCAATATCCCAATAAACTATTCGATAATAATTTAGACAAATGAAGGTGCCATTGAAATCAATAAACTATATATATGTGTGTGTAATTAAAATTTATATTTGAATTTAAAAAAAATGTGTATTGTTGGAAATAAAAGATTTGAAGGAATCTCCAACATCAGGAATCTTAGGTTTCTTGAGATATTGTTTACGTGAAGGCTTACTAAGATATTATCTGCCAATGGGCCTGAAGAATTATCTGTATTCATGGTGAAACTTATGAACTATACTTATATTCTTTTCATAAAATATTATTACTGCTAATTATATTTTAAAAAATAAACACATATATTGTTCTTATGAGAACATAAGAAATTATATTTAATTTCATCTTCCCTCATATTTTATTTTAGATAATGATGATATATTTTTAATAATAACAACCAATTAATTAATAATAATAATTAAATTACAACTGTAAATTTAGGACAAATAAACTAAATGTGTAATTTATGAAAGAATTTACCCTTTTTAGGCACATTTGATTTTGTAGGTGGTCATCCCCTTGTTGTTTTAGGAGTAAGTTGATTATGTGATTTATCTAGTATAGTTGCAACAATGTTGTCAACTTCATTCGATAGAACATGTGTTGACAAATTCTCTGCAATAATAGTACATATAGATGAAGCGTGTATTCTCCAGTATTATTACTTAAATATTATAAACAACATTATTTTATAAATGGTCTTGAAAGGAAAGTTCCCTTATAATTTTCTTTTGTATATATATAAACAAATATATATATATATATATATATATATATATATATATATATATATATGTGTGTGTGTGTGTGTGTGTGTGTGTGTGTGTGTGTGTGTGTGTGTGTGTGTGTGTGAAACTATATAAACAAAATCATGAAATTATAAAAAATATGAATGCTACGGTTATGACTTATGTTCGACAATTGTCTTTTGCTGCCAATAATTGTAGACTTGGTAATTTCCCTCATTTCTTTAGGATGAATAAAATTGAATTAATACAATAATTAAGAATGAAAGATATTTTAATTTATAAGATTAACAATAATATACTATATCAAATTAAAAAGATATAATGATATTATTTGTCAATTTGATTGTATGAATAATATATCTTGTTTTTCTAAAATGTGTGGAAATCAAATTTGTAATAATTAAGATATAATATGGAATATTTTTATTGGTGACTTTCCATATGAACCTTTTTGTCATTATTATTGTAACTTATATGTATGTATAATATACAATTAAAACAAGTTTATTGTAAAGTAAATTATGAATGCTAATTTAATTAATTATGGAATATATCTAATTAACAACTCATTATAAATGGTTATAGCATATATTAACAAATACACTAAAATCTATTTTTTGATATTATGATATTTCATAGTTTCCACAAGATGATTTTGATATTATGATATGTTTGACTTAAATGTGTATTTAAGTTATAAAAGTTAGTTAAGAGATTGAATGTACCTTAAATTATGTGTTATAATTAGTTTAATTGACAAATGAATGTACATAATTAATACTAATGTATAATTATGAATATTAAGGAATAATCTCTTTATTAAAATATTAATGAATGTTGCAAGACTTAAGGTATAATTGGATGAATAATTAATGACTATATAATTATACCTGTGAATTGATAAGTATTTTGTCACAATAACAACAACATCAACAACAAAAACAATAATAATAATAATGGTGATAATAATAATCCTGAGAGAGTATACAATGAACCCAGGTGCACCTTGCAAGGTGCATCTTGTAAATTTAATTTATCATCGAATATAACTTATATATATCATCACATATAATTGATACATATCATCACAAATAATTAAAATTCTAAATCTAAAATTTAAAATCCTAAAATTAAAAAAAAAAACTAAAACAAAAAATTAAACCCTAAAAATGGAAAGTTAATCCCTAAAATAAAAAACTAAAATTTGAAATTGAATATTAAACTCTAAATCCTAAATTTCTATCATAAATCATCACATATAACTGACACATATCATCATATATAACTAACACATATCATCACACATAGTTGGTAGAATGATAAATTTTTGTCAAGGCCCTAAAATGAAAAATTAAATAAAAAACAAAAACACTAAACCTTGAAATGAAAAATTAAATCCTAAAAATGGAAAACTAAACCCTAAAATGAAAAACTAAACCCTAAAATGGAAAAGTAAACCATAAACTCTAAGTTTTTGTCACATATCATCATGTATAACTACCATATATCATCACGTATAACTCTCATATATTATCACATATAACTGAATGATAATAAGTTTTTAGTGCACCTAGCAAGGTGCACCCAGGTGCACCTAATAAATTGTCAATAACCCTAACAATTATATAGTATAACAATAATAGTACAGACCCAAAAGCTCGATTAAGAGTGAGTGTATCTTTTTAGAAATTATTTTTAAATTAGTTACAATTGCACAAGAATTATAGTAAAATAATAACATACCTTTAGAATATTAAAATAACAAATTACCATTAGAAATATCGGTCATTTGAGATCTCTAAAAATGATATGAAACTTTAGCCACTACCGATGATTGTAAATAATTTGTTCCACTATCCCGATCCGTGTAACGCTCTATAGAAGTCAATTCAGATACATTGGTATTTTCTGTAAAATAAAAGTTTGGGATGTTTTGGAATTCGATGCACTTTATTAATCTCATATAAAGTACATGTTGTTATATAAGATCATTTGTATATAACTAAACAATTTATATACATATTAATATTAATTTTAGCGAAATAGTTATAATTGCACAAAAATTATAGTAAAATAATAACATACCATTAGAATAGTAAAATAATAAATTACCATTAGAAATATTGGTCATTAAAAATCTCTGAAAAAGATATGAAACTTTAGCCACTATCGATAATTGTAATTATTTATTTCATTATCCCGATTTGTGTAACGCACTATAGAAGTCGATCAGATACATTGATATTTTCTACAAAATAAAAGTTTGGGATGTTTTAGAATTTGATGCACTTTATTAATCCTATATAAAGTACATGTTGTTACATAAGATCATTTGTATAGTAACTAAACAATTTATATACATATTAATATTAATTTTAGCGAAATAAACACATAAATAAGAGTGATTTCATCAAGAAAAAATAACTTAAATATGTAGATAAAACTAAGCATTGTTTATTTTATTATAAAAAGATAATTCAATAAAATAAATCATGAAATTTATAATAGGATAGAAAATATCATTATTTAATATTGAAAATTGTAATTATAACTTTTGCTATATTTATTATGTGTTTACCTGATTTTTTGGTAAAAACATTTCCAAAATATAATAGGATTAATTGATATAATTCAATTATGATATTATAATTTATCAAAACATAAATTGAAGTAATTAATTGTGGTAAAGAAATTGTCTAAAATTTATGAGTTTAACTTGTACGGACAATTTATATACATATTAATATAGATTAAAAATAGAAATAAATATGTGAATTAGAGTAATTTCATCACGAAAAAATAAATTGCATATTAAGCTAAAAAAAATTAGAGCATTGTTTATTCTATTATAAAATATAATTTAATATAAAAAACATCATGAAATTTATATAGAGATCATGAAACTATACAAACAAAATAATGAAACTATAAAAAATATGAATGCTATCGCCATGACTTATGTTCGACAATTGCCTTTTGCTGCCAACAATTGTAGACTTGGTGATTTTCTTCATTTCTTTAGGATGAATGAAAAATGAATCAATACAATCTGTAAGAATGAAAAATGTTTTAGTTTATAAGATTAATTTATATAGTTTGAGTGTATGAATATATATATATATATAGTATATATATATAGTATATATATATATATGTATGTATGTATGTATATTATCATTGTGTAGAAAGCTATATATATATAGAAGAAGAGAGTAATTTCATAAATAAAAGTTGTGATAATCATGAGTCTTACAACTTAAATTATGACTTCTTATCCGAGTTAAAAGAATTAATTAGTAGTTTTGGTGGTATATAAAAGTTGATTTTCCTTAAATTGTGAATGTTAATTTATTTAATTATAAAATATCTACAATTAGCAAAATCGTAATATTAGTTTTCATATAAAAACTAAGTTGACTTTTCTGCAATCAAAATGCTAATATATTTTTATGAGGTTAGATGAATCTGTTACCAAATATATTACGTATATTTATTAATGACCATCAAAATTATTATTATATATGAGAAGATGTTAATAAATATATTTACGTATACAAAACAATCATATAGATGAATATGTTAACAAATATCCTCTATTTTGTTAATAGTGTTAACTATTAAAGATGATTTGTCGATACGAAAGTGTTCAAGGCTGATGTGGACCAATAAAAATCTCCCAAAAATGACGTGTCGGCCTGTGGTTCATAGGGGGTCTATTTTGGGAGGAGGCCAAAATTTTGACCCCCTATAAATAAGAACTTTTTTTTTTTTGGTTAAGGCTGCAGCCCACCTTTTTTCACGGTAGTCCTTTCTCACGGTCCCTTTCTTCTTATTTTTTCTTCTTCTTTTCTTTCTCCAGAGAGAACACGGTTTGATTTTTCTTCTTATTTATTAAAAGTTCATCTTTTTCCTTCTTATTTTATCTCCAGTGTGATTTTTCATTTTCGTTGTTTCTCCTGAATTTGTCTTCAAAATTTAACCTAATCAGATCTTGCATGTTTTTTTATGAGTTTATGAGAAATTTTCTTCATTTAAACATGTGCTTAGAAAATTAAGGTTTTTTATTAGCCTTAATCCCCATCTGACCAAAACATTCTAGGTAACCATCTTTCCTTCTCGCCGTCCTCTCATCTGCAGAATCAGAAAATCATCTCTTCAAAATCGGAATAGGATTCGTACATTTTTTTTCTTGGATTATCCACACGATTGAGATCTGTGAATTGGTGCGTTGAGGAAGTATTTCTTTTTGCTTTGTCTGAATTTGGGTTTTGATCTGGTATATATATATGGGTTCAAATAATTTTGTAGAGTTCCCAATCTTTTTTTTTTTTTCATAAAAATTGATCAGAATAAGAGATCGGGAATAATAGGTCGCATGTTTGTGAATCGCGGGTGTTGTTTGGATCTGACCCTTGATCGCCATGAGCAGAGGTCGAGAGGTTTTGAGGATCAGATGGAGCCTTTACCGCCGCCGGTTCAGCTCGGCAAGGTTACGACTAAGGAACTAAAACAGTACGATGGGTCGGATCCGCAGAGCAGGTATAATTTTTTGGCTTTTTTAGGGTTCTGTTCTATTAGATTTTTGATTGCTTTTGTGTTTGTTGTGAATTTGGTACTTTTTAGGTTTAGGGTTTTAGCAATTTTTATTTCAGCAATTTTTATGCCTCTTAGTTTCTTATTATATATTTTTTTTCTTGTATTACTAATTTCATTGAACGGGTTGCATGTTCCTGATTTTAAGTGTTTGTTTTGTACACTTTTTTTTTGTTACAAACTAATGTGCTCCAAATTTCAGAATTAGGGTATTCTGTAAAACGTTTTGTTTCAGACTGAAACAACAAAAAAGATTCAATATCTTAGTATGTTTTTTTTTTAATTAATATCAATCATTAGAGTGACTTTGTGTTTAATTGGCAGCTGAGAAAGAAAATTAAGAGTGGAGATGTTGATGCAAAACATGTTGATTTAGAAGTAGCAGGTAAATAGAGCTATTAATTAACACTATTCTTTGACTACTGTAATGTTTCATCTTTGGGTTTTAATGATGAATCTCTGATTTCAGCAATAGGTTTTATTTGTGCATTTATTTGTAGTAGTTCAAATTTGTCGATGATTGTAATATGTGTTGAGATGATCTCAATTTTTTGGAAAATTTTATATGTCTGGATTGACCAACATTCGACCAATTAATTTTATACTTGGTTTTTAGATCTGGACTGTTGAGGCATTTTTATTTATTTTATGATCTACCTTTATTTATTTATTCGAAAGAATTTATAAATTTGTCGCCTTTTGATTTTTCCTTGATAATTCTGTCCATTTTTTTCACAACAAAAAAATATTTCACAAATTTTCTTCGCCGAAAAAATTATTTCAGAGAATTATGAAGTCCGAAGACACAAGAATTTATCCGCCCGGTTACTCTTTGATTTTTGTTTGTTCAAATTTCCGCAGAAAAGAGCAGATTCATAGATCTCCACTATCGATTTCTATTCAAATTCTTCTTGCTCAGACTTTTCTCTCTCTTTCCTTACCTTTCTCATTTTCTTCGATTTGTTGATCCACCTTTTCTCTTTAATAAAAAGAGCACCGCGCTGATCTCAACTCGAAGAATTAATTTACTTATGGCTCAAATAAAATTCAAAGATTAGATTTTTACGAGATGCTCATCTTTGAAAAGATGAGATTTTGCTTAGAGTTTTTTAATTTGGGTTGATATGGGTTGGTGTTCTCCCTGCTTTGAATCATCAAGGTACTAATTTTTCTGTTGAATTATTAATTTTCAATTTGAACAGGTTTTAACCCGAAGTGTTACAAGATACTAAAGTTAATCCGATTCATGATTATCCCAAGTTCTTCAAGGTTGTAATTCAATTGATATTGAAGTTAATCCGACCCATTATTATTCATAAGTTCTTTAAGGTTGTATTTCAGCCGATCCTGAAGTTAATCTATTACATGAATTTTATTTTTTAACTTTTTTTAAGAAATGAATGATTGCATTTTCTCAGGAAAGCTTGATTGTTGTTATTGACAATGTTGTTGATGGTATAATAATGAAGCAGTGCCTAAGAGTGGATCGATGGTATGTATATATAGTTGAAAATGCTTTTAATAAATTCAAGAGGTTTTCATGAGGAGTGATTTTTATGTTGTGTACTTGGATTTGTTGTTTGGGCAGAATTATATGACGTGGGCTGATGATACTGATAAAATCTTGGTAGATGTTGGAATAGCGCATGACATGGATGAGCCTATAGAATAGAAGGTTTGATTAATGGGAGTGTCTCGCTTCATTTTCTTTTTCCTTTTTTATGTATTTAGTCATGAGTAGTTTTATATTTAATATTTTGATTGCATATGATTCATGTGATGATTCGGGTGAATGATTAGAAGAGCTAATGTCAAACAACAAGCAATAATCTGATGAAACTGAATGTTGCCATGGTTAAACCTATATAATTTGTTCTCTTTATTATTTAATAACAATTTATTTTATAATACCTTTTATTTTTGCTTATTAAGTAGTAAAGATAATTCTGTAAGCACATCATGCTATATTTTTTCTTTTCCCTTTTTTTTGAGATGAAAGATTACATTTCAGTAGGAGACGGGTACTGCTGACAACAAGTAGACCTCATTGGCTACTGTAAACAATGTTTTAGCTGTGGAGGGTAAAAATGACTAAGAAATGACAAAGAGTGGTGTTATTGGTGCTGGAATTTCGCCCAATGCTGATGAAGAAGATATGGTATGTATAGTTGGAAATGTTTTTACTCTATATTGAAGTGTGAGGGTTCGTTTCCGTACTTGAGATATGAGAGGTTTGAGGAGTGATTGTGGTTTTGCCACTGACTTTGTTTGTTTGGGCAGAATTCCTTGATGTGTATTGATGCTGATAAAAGCTTGGAAGATCTTCATAAGCCTGCAGCAAAGGTTTTTTTTTAATGTGAGTGTTTTACTTATTTATCTCTTATATGAATTTGGTTCATTGTGATAATTTTGTTTTGTTGGGGATCGTAGAACTTGGATTTTTAACAATCCATGTAACAAAAATTTTAATCATGAGTTGATTGACCTTTGGTACCATATTCATTTGTTTTTCTGCAATCAGAAGGTTTGGTGAGCAGGGGCGATGTATCAACGGACGACTATAGGTCCACCGAAACTATTTTATACAATCGGAAGGTTTGGTGAGCAGGGGCAATGTATCAACGGACGAATATAGGTCCACCGAAACTGATCCAATCGATCATTATGGCCGAGTCAGTTTCTATGTTTTTAAACATTTTTTGTATATCTGCAATTGGGTTGGGTGAATGATTTTTCATCCATTACTATGGTTAATGTGTTCATGAGTCACTGAGTTTCTTTTATTTGATTCAAGTACTATATTTTGACGAGTTTCTTGGACTGGCTAAAAAGATTCAGGTGTACATTGTTATGTCTCTGTTGGATTCATGTTTTGTTTTGTTTTTTTTTTGTATTTTTTAGTCATTTTCGTGGATAATTGCATGTGATTGTGATATTACAGTACGCAGTAGTTGCTGCATGTTGAAGATCGATGAACTTGGTTCTTGGATGTGTTGTTTTCATGGATTAATAATAATAAGGTTTTTCCAATCAATGTAATTTCGTTGAGCTTCTTCGATCGATCGTGTGGATATTAGTGTTTTCGTGTTTGTCCTCTTTCTTTCTTTCTTTATTTCTTTCTTTGTTAGTCATCTCTCATGCATTTGAACTATCATACTGAGATTTTCTGTTGTTTCTTTTATGGCCCTTTTGTCCTAAGAAATGATAAACTGGTATATGATATTTTCCCTTTATTCTGGATGCACTTCTGCCAATGTTTGATAATCCTGTAAGATAATTCTAACTGGATCAAGGGTTAGTCGGATTATGTCTTCTGGTGCGAGCCTTTTCTCTTATTGTTCTTTCTTTTATTTCCTTTTCTCACTTTCTTCTATGTAGGTTGGAAAGCCTTGTCAGATTGTTTGCTGATGGTTGTCAACCCAAACTCCACTAATGAACCTTTTGGTCTGTGAAGAATCTCATACGGTCTTCTGGTATACCATAACCAATATAATGATAAGGATCTATTTTATTCATAAGGTATAGAAATAATGTTTCTGTCATGTGTTGTAGGTGCAAGTGTTAGTAGAAACCAATAGAAATTTGGAGCTAAGGCATGCTTTGGAACTTGCTGCTGCTGTTCAACCAATAAAAGTAGAGTCACAAACAATAGATAATGCATATGAAATCAATTACTTTACATCCTATAACTTAATTATATAGAGCCCTTTTTATTTATAAAATAGATATTACCACCTTTACATATTTATTTTATTATGTGCACTATCCTAAATTCTAAATCTTTGTCTAATTACTATAATATAAAGAAAGAATGTATTATGTGAAAGAAAGATCTTATATTTTATTATATAAAAATATTTAAAATCATTGGACTCAATTTAAACAAAGAGAAGAAAGAAATGGCATAATTACAAAAGAAAGAAATACATATTAATTTTTCTCCATTTTTATCGATACATTATATGCCCATATCGTATCTATACCTGTCATTATAGTACCCGAAAATTCTATAAGCCAACCTTATATTTAATTACCTGTCATGCAACCCGACCCGTAGACCAAATTCGACACCCTTACGATTGCTAATATGTATATTTTTTGGGTAATTGATATTTATAATACACATTATGAATTTCTATTATTTTTGATAAATTTTACATATTTTTGCATTTCTTATATTTGCCCGCGAAATCGCGGGTTTTCACACTAGTATTTACGTATATTCATTAACACTCTTTCTCAATTAAGCTATCACCTATATGGGGTTAGATGAATCTGTTAACGAATCAAATAATGGCATGATCTTAGTTGATTTATATGATATTAAATTATCATATATTTAATATTACTTGATTGATATGATATTAAATTGTAATATAATTGATATTGATAAATAATGAATAATTATTCAACTAATTAATATGATTGTTAAATACAATAATATTCGAAGTTAAAAATATTTAATACACTATACTAATAATGTAATATTAAATAATTTGTCAATTATTTTTTTTATTAATTGAATATTTGCACGTTTATATTTATATAGAATAAGAAGATTTTTGGTGAGATCTAATTGTCATGAATAATTTAATTGTGAAACTTTATACATTATTACTTTATTTTAATCAAAATAAAGAGTTGACTTATTATTTTATAGATAAGGAATGTGGGACAAAATAATATGTTAATTACGTGTAATGTTAGTTTATTTAATTATAAAATATCTATAATTAGCAAAATAATAAAATATTAATTTTTATATAAAAACTAAGTTGACTTTTCGGCAATCAAAATGGTAATATATTTTTATGAGGTTATATATATATATATATATATATATATATATATATATATATATATATATATATATATATATATATATATATTCAAAAAGGTAATTGTGTAATACTCATAATTATACCCATGGTTATGTAAATATATAACCAATATGGAATAATTGTAAGATATTGAATATCAATTATTTTGTAAAGTCATAATTTATTACCTTATTTTGTTAATTAACATCAATCGAGAAGGTATTAATAGATATAAAGTAGCTAATCATTACCTTGTTTATTACTTACCTTATTTATCATATCATAGTCAGTTAATACATTTCCGATTACAGCTTTTTTGCTATATTTAAAGTTTTTCAGTTACCTTAATCGAATAATTAATAGATTAGTATATTAATTATCATAAAATAATTTTTATAAATTAACCTTTATCAATTACCCTGATTTATATTAAATAATATACAATACAATATAAACAAAATAAAAGTAAACTAATATAACATAATATTCAATATAATTGATTATTGAGAATTCATATCATAATAATGAAATACTTTTATTTTTCGAAATCATGGTATAAAAAGAAAGAGATAACGCAAAATATCACCTTTTTGCTTGTATGAATGCTTTAGAGTATGTATGTATATATAGCAATACAAAATATATACTTTTTCGTAATTTATTCTTCGAGACCTCTTTCTTTTTATACCATGATTTCGAAAAATAAAAGTATTTCATTATTATGATATGAATTCTCAATAATCAATTATATTGAATATTATGTTATATATATATATATAAGAGAAATTTAGAATTGAAAATACTTGTACACAATAATTTACGACTATTGCTATTGGATATCTATTCGATCTTTGATTCTCAACTATTGCTCTTGGATAGTTGGCACTTGCGAATTACAATTCTTTTTTAATTAAATGTGAAATGAAAAGATATGCAAAATAAACTAAAAAAATAGATCTCGAAGAATAAATTACGATTCAGAATAATTATATACATATAAAATAAAAAATCCTCGGAGATCTAATCGATTATGAATCTCAACTATATCCCTTGTATAAATTGGACTGTGAAATATAAAAAATAAAATAAAAAACAAATAAAATAATAAAAACATACATACAAAAAAACACACACACACACAACAAAAAAACACAGATTCAATGGGAAAACAAAATATTGTGAGGTGAAAATACCGTATAATATATCTTAAGAAGATTTCTCTTGGAGATCTATAATCTTTGAATCTCAACCGTGGACCAAATCTCTTGGAGATCTACAAATATTTAAATGTATTTAATATAACTTAAGAAACTGCTCTTGAAGATCTATAGATCTTCGAATCTCAACTGTGGACATAGCTCTTGGAGATCTATTGATATTTGAATGTATTTTGCGCAAGACGTAGTGGAAAAAATGGATGGATGAATTAACACTTTCAACTGGTGTAGAAAAAGAGGGGAGAGAATGAAAAAAAATGGGAATGAAAGGGACATAGTCATGTAGACTTTATATGGAAAAAAAAAAATTAATGACAAAAAATGGGCGGGATAACCTTTTCTTAGGAATTATTTATCTCTCCCGTCAAACTCCCTTTTTATATATATATAAATATAGATATAGATATATATATAAATTTTGAATTTAATAATAAAATTAAAATTGAGATCAATGTGGGCCGTTGAATTCTAATAGTCCTTCAATCCTAGCAGTTGATTTCAAATTAAAAAAAAAAAATAGATATCGTAGCTAGCATGTTTTGCCTCCGGGGCCGATCACTTAACCGTGGACCCCATAAATCGACGCTCGATTTCCCACACGGATCCGGTGTTTACATGCACTGCTGATGCTATTATATTTTGAAATTAAAAAATTGTACTATTTGATTATGAGTTATCCAGTTGTCCTCAAAATCACGCCCCAAATAAACCCTCTTTTGCCCCTATAAATGGCCTACAAGTCCTTTCTTCAGTCCAAAAACCCTTTGTTCTCTCGCAGTACAACAATTTTTGCGCTGAAGAGAGAGAAAACAAAAGCAATCATCAGAAATTCAACCATGGCGACCTATATTACGAACCACGACTTACCATACGACACCCACAACACGTACGACGTCTTCTTCTCCGGCGACACTATCTTCACAACCGTCACCGCCGACCCCGCCACCGTCTCCAGCTGGATCTCCGACATCAGATCCATCCACCACTACAGGCTCCGCAACCTGATCGTCGGCCTCGACGTCGAGTGGCGCCCTTCCTACACCCGCAACCTCCAGAACCCCGTCGCCACCGTCCAGATCTGCGTCGGCCGCCGCTGCCTCGTCTACCAGATCATCCACACCGACTACATCCCCCAATCCCTAGCCGATTTCCTCTCCGACGACGACTTCACCTTCGTCGGCGTCAGCGTGCAATCGGACCTGGACAAGCTGGACGCTGAATATGGAATCGGAAGGTACGCGCGCTCGGTGGATCTGCGGAGGCTGGCCGCGGATGCGTACGGTCGGGCGGAGCTGAAGCAGGCGGGGATGAAATACCTGGCCAGTTTGGTTTTGGGGAAAGAGGTGGAAAAGCCGAGGAGGGTGACGATGAGCAATTGGGATAACCGTTGGCTGACGGATGATCAGGTGCTGTACGCGTGCATTGATGCTTTTGTGTCCTTTGAGATTGGAAGGGTTCTCAACGCCTCTAGTTATTGATCATCAGGCTTAATTGTGGTAATTTAACTAGCTTCTAATTACTGATCAGGCTTTTGGTAATTTAATTAGGTTTATATTAGCAGCGTATTGGGCTGTAAGTCTTTAATGCATGGGCAGTTTGTTGTTTTGTTTTTTCTGACTAGGCTAGCTTTTGGTAATTTAATTTGCTTAATACTATTAGCAGCACTGTGCTGTGCTGTGCTGTGTGACTCTTTAATGCACTGCGGTTTGGTGTTTTGTCTTTTGTGGTCAATGTACTCAAGATTGATCTTTTCTTTTCCGTCACAATAAATCGTGCCACTTATGGGTCTTATTTTTACATTATTTAATAAGTGTGCTTAGTTATTTAGGGTGCGAATAGCAAGACCCCTCTATAAATAGTATTTTTTGAATTTGATTTGAACACTAATTATAACAATTTAATTTTATCCCAAATCTCATTACATACAAATGCGCTACATATTCATATTTAACTCAGGTGAGTGGGTTAGAGTACTATCCATGGCGTTGAACCATTTACACTCTACAGGCTACAGTAGCAGGTCTCAGCATTAGACAGCGTAACAGGAGTGTTGTTTCAGACAAATTATGGCAAAAACATGAGCTATTCTTTCTCGTTTCGAGATTGTTGCACACTATGTTTCATGTCAATCAATATTTGAAATATATATTCGAGCAGAATAATTATATCCAAATTAACTTTTTTCCATAAAAAGCTAATATGATGATTTTGATAATGTTTTAGCTGTATATTTGTAACATTAGGTACTTGTGAGATTCTCAAGTGCTAGATAATTTCATTTGAGTCAAAAAGATTTGGACGTCCTTCTACAAAACAAGGCCTGCAAAATACAATCTGATTGGCCAGATCGGTGGAGTTGAACATAGGCCCACTAAAAATTGACAATTAATCGATCAAGGTACCTAGATTATCGGTTTGGGTCCCATCGACCTGACCATCACACCGTACTATGTCACAATTTGACACGGTACTATGTCTTCTTGATTTTATACTTATTCATAATCTAGTCAATTTTTTTTGAGGGTGATCTTTCTTTTCTTCTCTTTGATCTTCAATTCCAACTTTCTTTTGCTTGTTATGATTTACCACAAATCAAAATATAAAATATGAATTGTAATTTAAATATTAAATGAAAATAATAATTTGAAACATTATTGCGATAAATTGACAAGGTAATATAGTCATAAGGAGAAATAAAACGAAACTTTAAGGCCTTGTTACAAACCCGGATTGACATTCAGATACCAATACTCGTTTGATCTAAAACTAAAACTTAAAATTCTAAAAAGTTCTTACATCTAACCCACTCATCTCTTTTATCCTTTCATTAATATATTTATATAATACTACAAGATACAATATAATAATACAACACCATTTATTTTTCAAACATAATTTGACATAAACAAATATAATATAATGATACAATATCATCAACTTTTCCGAAAGGATTTGACATCCCTAGTAATAAACCACAGGATTCTGAAAATCTTACAACAAACAATGATTCTTACTAGTCAAAGAATTCTAAATACCTAAAATTATGAATACCAGGATTCAGAATACCAATGAAACCTAGTCCAAACAGCTCCTATGACTATGTTTGAATAAGTATTTAAAATAATGGATTTGAATTTTGAATTCCAATTTATTGTTTCTCACCGAAGACCTCACCAGGTCATGGTACTCTTCTGTGGTATCACTACAAGAATTGAGGTTAAGAGGGAGGACAAAAGTCCTCCGTATACAAGTTCTTTTCATTACTACTTGTCTATTGGGAGGACATGTCGTCCCAAAGTTGTCGTCCCTATAGCTAAGAGGCTATAGTTATATAAATAAATTCTCTCACTCCACGCCTGAACTCTGTGGACATCTTATTCATAATATGCATCCATGTCCTGTCCATCACTATATTTGATATCCTGAAAAAGAAAAGAACCGAAAGTTATTAGGTAATTTCTTTGCTCCTCCATTTTACTGTTATTCACAAAAATTACAACAACCATTTTGATTTACCATTTTTTAATACGAAAATATACATTAGTGGCATGAATGAAGTAGGTAAATAGATTTTAGCTTGGTAATAGTATAAAGTAAAAATAAAAGCAATCATCATTAAAACTACAAATGGTCATGATATTTTTTTTCCATTACAAATTAGATTCTTATAGGATGAAAATTTTGTTAGGTACTTATGCAAACCTAGGGCATTTGAAAATTTTAAAAGTTATT
>BMAC01000097.1:1808390-1834801 GCA_014905375.1 Phtheirospermum japonicum | reverse complement strand
GGAACGACAATTGTCGTCCCTAAAACCCATGAACTAATAGGCACGACTTGTCGTGCCAATATTTGTCCTCCCTATTGTGTTTCAGATATTGGAACGACATGTCCTCCCAATTCTGACGTTGCTAATGGTTTATACAAGGAAAAAGTTGTTGCAAATGGTACTTACACTACTACAGAAAATAGCTTTTACATCGGTTATTCTAAGCATTTAACATCAGTTCTACAACCAATGCATTATACTACATCGGTTCTCTAGAAACAGATGTAAAAGTATGAAGATTCCGATGTAAACATTGGTAAATTCACATCAGTTATATAAATAGCCGATGCAATATGTGAGTAAACTTACATCGGTCAATTAAAAACCGATGTAAAATCACTGTAATTTTATTTTTTATTTTTTGAAATTTGCCGTTTTAGGCGATTCACACCTGGCAAATTTGTAACCGATTCATTTCACACAATCCATAACCTAACCAAACAATAAACGGACAACACCGAACAATTCACCCAAAAACAAAAGCAAAAACATAATCCATTAATAATCCATCCAACCAAATTAGATCCCAACTCAACTATACAAGGTAAAATTCATCGAAGCAAGCCATATAATTCGAAAAATCCAATACGTATGGGACTGCACAAAGTACTAGTTTTAACCACATCAAAGTCACATTTTAAATCCAAAAGACAAAAACCAACCTAATTAATAAACATCCAAAATTCTTCAACACATACTTCTAATCATCCAAATTTCTTCAATATCATTTGAAAAAGGCGTCAAGGGGCTTTCTAGGTGCTGGAACACATGAACTCATTAATATCTCCAAATGAAGATTTGGATTCTAAGGCTATAACAAGAACTTTTACAACTATAAATAGTAGATTTAACTATCAATACCATTAACCACCCAATGGCTGAAAATTAGCATTATCTTTGGCCTCCCACTAGCAACCTGTTGTGCTCGCCATTGCTGCAATAGTATGGAGGTTAGAGAAAAATTAAGAACAGCATGAAAAGAAAAAATGGCAACATATCCAAACCTCTATTTCCCTTTATCGTCTCCTCTCGAAGATTTCGTAAGTATCCTCAGGTTTTTCTTCCTCTTCGTGCAACTCTGCCGCTTTCCACTGATGAGAAGGGAACAAGCAACCTAATAATCAGAAAAATGCGAAGTGGGAAAGTCAAAGTCATTTATCCAATCACACAAAAATGAATTTATGACAACCTTATCCTCCGGACTCAAGACTTTCTTGTTAGATCTCAATGTGGAGACCACTGCAACAGTTTGTTTCTTTGCTACGCGGCACTGAGATGATAGGAAAAAGAAATCAGATGCCTGTTGCAACCAGAAAATAGAAAAGGCACAATTCATATCAATAACTGCAGTCATTCAGATTCAGTTGTTTATCTTTGTGCAGGACATAAAGAACAAGACATGGGTAGAAATAAGTTATTTATGCTGGCAATGTTAAGATCAGCTTGAAGTCGTTCGGTATCATTGAATACTTGTAACATATAATATAATATTTTAGCACAATAACATTAAAAATCAAAACTCAAAGACGATGGCGATGGCGGAGGTTCTAGCTATAACAATGGCGTTCATCTTACAAAAAACCAAAAACTAAACAAACAAATAAACAATAATAAAAACAAACTCCCCACAACAAATCAACAATATACAAAAGAAAACAAATGAGAATGAAGAAGCACTTACAGAGTGTTGGCTTGCTGAAACCTCTTTTCTTAATTCTCTTCCCATTCAATTTTCATCTCTGAATTTAATCAACTGTTGTTGTCTGCCCAGTTGCTGATTTGGCCATAGAATGTAATAAAATAAAATAAATAAATAAAATATATAAATGGTAGAGAAAGAAACAAAAAAATAAAATGTTTTTGTATCACTCCCATATACATATTTCATAACTCAGTATAAATCCTACATTCCATTTTGCTAACCCTTCTTTATGTAATAGAATTGAGAAAAATTACAACTACAAACCAGGTAAACTACATATAAACCAACATCGAATCTTAAATGCCACAAGGAGGCATAATTAGTGAAATAAACTGACCTTATAAAAGTTAACCACAAAAAATAGCAGTTGGCTTAGGTCTGTCTGTTTCTTCGACAGGGAGTCCCTCATGTTCTATGTCAAACAGGTAAGAATAAAGCTTCTCAAATTCAGTTTCTACAGCTGTTGCCTCCACATCTGTTTGTAAGCTATAAAGTTAACAAAATTCTAATATAAAATCTAGAATAAAACAACTCTAGAAAATGATTTCACCTCTCTTGCTGTGCCAGCTGGAGTCATGGTTGCTTTCAGTGCTTTCTCCACTGCTATGGGGTATTATTTCTAACTATTTATACAACTAGTAAAGTCAACAATATAACTTAAGCTTTTGCAGTTTATGATTCATTACATGATGATGATGAAATTATATTCAACTAAAAATTAGATTACATATAATTATATAAAGGAGAAGAATTAATTCACACCTTTTTTGGCTTTCTCAAAAATTGTTTGCCATTATTGTTGATATTGCTTCCATTGTTGTTGATATTGCTGCATTGTGCTTGATATTGATGATGTTGACATTGTTATATTGTTGGTGTTGTTGTGGAGAGTGTTTGGAGAAAGATACTAACATTCCGAATGAAATGGTACTCTGTTGGGTGTTAAAGAAGTTTTGAGCTATTGGGAGGACATTTTAAACTTATTGGGAGGACTTGTCCTTCTAATATGTAAGACATTAATTCGGTTGGTTGGGTATTTATTCACGCTTGGTCAAGGCAATTAAATGCTCTTTTTTGGGACGATTTTACATCCTATAAGAAGGACAAAATGTCGTCCCTAAAGGTAGAACATATAGGGACGACTTATTACATCCTATAGGAAGGACAAAATGTCGTCCCTAAAGGTAGAACATATAGGGACGACTAATTATATCTGTAGGAAGGACAAAATGTCGTCCCTAAAGGTAGAACATATAGGGACGACTAATTATATCTGTAGGAAGGACAAAATATCGTCCCTAAAAGTAGAACATATAGCAACGACATTTTATCTATTGGGAGGACAAATGTGCTCCCAATAGGTTATGGAACCTATTGCAAGGACTTTCGGATGTCGTGCCTATATGTCCTACCTATAGGGACGACACAAATGTCCTCCCAAATTTGTCCTCCCTCTTAACCTCAATTCTTGTAGTGTATGGCCTATGGAATTGTGATAGTTGCAAAAAAGTTTCTTGTCGAGCTGGACGGATCCTTCCTGAATGGTATTTGGGGGAGGGAGGATGTTAAGACCCTTGATGCTGGTAGATAATGGCTGCGGCGATAGAGTAAATCAACCTATACTCAGCCATTAGCTCAAAAATTCCTTTTTTGGAGGAGCTTTTTAGGTGTTGAACTGATCGTTCCTTTTCCATCTGTGGTGCTTGTTGCTTTTTGCTCGTCCAATGATATCTTAGGTAGGCAACAGGTTGTTCGGCCGCGATGATGCTGTCAAATACATGAGTGCTTGGAAGGCCAGGGTCTACTCGTGTTGCACAACCATTTGAATAAGGAGCTTTCCAACAAGCTAGCCTGACCGGAGATGATCTTCGCATCCTCTAAGCATGTCTATCCCTTCTTGGTATATCGCATGATGTAGCTTTTGAGCTATTCACCGGGTTGTTATAATTCTCTGGAGATAGTCTCGTAGAGGCTATGATCGCCTTTTCCGACATAAAGTTGGTTCGGAAGGTTGCCTTAGGCTGAGGCCCCGAATGGATTGAATCTCGAGGGAGTGTTCAGTACCACCGTAGTTGATGCTCCTCTAATATTAAGGAGAACATTCGGCATCGACATGCGTCGCACGTGCTGTGCTGATCCATGAGATTCTTATAGTAGATCAAGTGCGAGTCCGGATCTAGGTCTCCCGTGTAAAGTGGAATTTGGAAGATCTTCAATCTTTCGTAAGATCTTCAATCTTCCGTAAGATCTCTGATCTGAATGAGCGGAAATGGGGAATTGAACTCATCCAGGGGAAGCTCTTCAGGATTCGGTTGATACACTGTCATCATTTAAGCTCGATGATATTCTACTTGAGAAACTCTAGATCGGCGAAGTTGTCTTTTGGAGGCTGGTAAGGTTCGTGCTGGATGCGCGGACTCTTGTATTTGTGTTAACTGTGAATCTAGGCTCGGCCCCTGCTATGAGAGGATCGTGCTGGTTTTATCCTCGCCCTCTCACTGGCTTCCTTTTCAGCATGCCAAAACATTTTGATAGGAGAACGTGAGTCTTTGATAGACATGCGTCCTTGTCAGCTGCTCTTTATGGATCGTTATTGTCAAAACCTTCCTCTTGCCTTGATCTTGAGTGTTTCTCTTTTATGGGTTGGGTTCAGACTGGGCTTGTGATAGCTTGACGTGGATAGGTCATCTTGTGACAGTTTTTTGGGAGAAGATTGCTTAGTAGTCAATTGATGATATCAGATGCCCTCGTAGCACACTTTCATTTCTTTTATATAAAACTATATCCTAAAATAATTACATGTGCATGGGCCACAAAATATAGGCCTGCTCTGCAACGTATGTTTTAGTAAATTCTTGTTCGTGACACTGGTAGTGACATCAGCACACATTGCCTTAGAATATTGAAAATCAACTATAGTTAATTGCAACCCATGCTCATATTGGGGTTACAACAGTAAAACTGGGATAACAGCGGGGAATTAATTTAAACTAACAAACAACAATCAACAAAGAACAAATAAAATAGTAAATAAGAAAGATGTCGAGGCGAGCGAACTCTTCCCTTAAGATTCTTATTGCCTCGCACTACGTGCTCACAGTTTGATGGAAATGAACCTCCCAAGATACAACGATGAATGAAGCTGGACGGAGTAGACGATCCAGTCAACCTGGCAAACGAGAACTGGGCAGACAATTGAGCAAAATCCTAATTGCAAGACTATATGATGCGTGAGGAAGGTAGGGAGTATGTGAGATGCTTATGCTGGTGATTTTTCGGATGATGAATTACACTGCAGAAGGMGGGTATTTATAGTTSAGAGAGGACCTTTAATTAAGGAAGTAAATCACAGGAATTAGGATTCCTGATACAAGTCAGATTCCTAATCTTCCTCTGCAAGAAAGACTGGAATAATCTGGAATCGGCCCAAAATATAAGCCTAAGCCCAGCTAGAACTATACGAACCAAGAACCACAAACCACGAGTCGCGAAAAACACGGAGGAGATGCGAGCTTCAAGCCCGAGCTGAGCCGGGCGGGTGGTGGCACGCGTGTGGGGATTCCCAACCCCACTCATCTTGTATCCAATGCCCATCTCACTTCATTTAATAAACCCATCTATAAATGGGACTCCTTCAAATGTGGGACTTCCCATATCTCAAATGGAAATCCCACTACCTCTTAAACTTCCAAATTCACTTATTAAATGTTCAATTTTGAACATTGATTACTCACTCATTCCAACATGGATTTGTGAAAGTGAATGTACCATGTTCATCTACTCACAACGTAGGTTAAGAATATGAAGCTCATTTTCGAAAATAACGAACTTTCCACATTTGGAATATTGGACCAAAGTTACCAAAAATAACTTCCCAAATACCCGAATCCCCAACAATCCCCCACATGAGTGCAGATCAATGTATGATGTATGTGACTTAGTTGCTCAGTTTCCACATGAAAAGTTATTACATCTGGTGAGGTAGCTTGTGGCTTCGAACCTTCCATAGTGAAGTACCATCAGGTAAAACCACGGCCTAGTTGACAGTGTCATTGAACTATTCCGAGTCCGAGCATACCGAGACAATGATACTCACATAACAAAGTGTACGCCACTTCTCAAGTTCTTAAGTTGTGTCCATTTTGGCTTTGGAACACTCTTGGATTCTTAAGTGCTCCAGTCGAGGTGGACACTCCTCTACACTTAAATAGGTGACCTTGTCTATCAAAGTATCCTGCTATACTCCACCTTTATAAGTATAGATCGTCATTAAAAGTCTAAGACTTACACTTTACCACTATCATCAGGAAATCACTTGGATATGCTCTCTAGGGAAATAGGTTAGCTCATGGATAGGTACCAAGTGTTCAAGAATTAGAACAACCCAAAGTTTGGTTTTCCCATTGAACCAAGTTCTTGGGATTTCCAGTCATCATGGTTGGGTATCCACTAAAGACCATTCTTTTATGTGGATTTTAAGCCCATTACCTCTAGCAAAGTATAAAATACCGCTATTTTATGTGAATTTTAAGCCCATTCCCTCTAGAAAAGTATAAAATTGATCACGATTTATACTCTTTGTAAACGGATCCGCTAAATTTTTCTTTGACTTCATATAGTCAGCGGAATTATACCTCTTGATATCAATTCTCTAACGGTATTATGTCCTCGCGATTGCAGCTTGATTATCGCAGTGTATCATAATTGGTGATACTGGATTTTTCCAACATGGAATATCTTCGAGAGAATTTCGAAGCCATTTAGCCTCGTCACCAGCCTTATCCATAGCCATGAATTCTGATTCCATGATGGACTGGGCTATGCATGTTTACTTTGTGGACCTCCAAGATACAACACCTCCACCAATGGTAAAGACATACCCACTTGTGGAGTGTGAATCCTTGGAATCCGATATCCAGTTGGCATCGCAATACCCCTCTATAACTTCTGGATAACTTATATAATGCAACCCGTAGTTCTGGGTAAATCTCAAGTATCTCAGTACTATATTCAACCCAATCCAGTGATTGCTGTTTGGATTACTCGTGAACCTACATGTTTTGTTCACTGAATAAGCTAGGTCCGGTTTAGTACAATTAGAAAGGTACATGTGACTCCCAATAATCCTATAATACTCCAGTTGTGTCACTGGATCACCTTTATTTTTCACTAAATGATGGTTGGCATCAAATGGGGTCTTCGCAGTTTTACTATCTGCACTGAACTTCTTAAGAATGTTCTCTACATAGTGAGACTGAGACAATACTATGTCAGTCGAGCTCCTCATGATCTTGATCCCAAGAATCATGTCAGCTAACCCCATATCCTTCATATCAAAATTGTCTTTTAGCATGTTCTTAGTACTTGTGATTACGTCACGTGAGTCACTCAAGATCAACATGTCATCGACGTAAAGACAAATAATGATTAAAGAACTTGGTGTGTTCTTGACATAAACACATTTATCGCATTCATTGATAAGAAAGCCATTGGTCATCATCACAGTATCAAACTTGATATGCCATTGCTTCGGAGCTTGTTTCAAGCCATATAGAGATTTAACAAGTCTACACACCTTTCTCTTGACCAGGAACCACAAACCCTTCAGGTTGTTTCATATAGATCTCCTCATCTAGCTCACTGTTCAAAAATGCCGTTTTCACATACATTTGGTGAATTTCAAGATTGTGCAGCACAGCAATCGCCAAAATCACCCTAATATATGTGATTCTTGTTACTGGTGAGTAAGTATCAAAGAAGTCGTATCCTTACCTTTGTTTAAAGCATTTGGCTACTAGCCTTGATTTATACTTATCAATTGAGCCATCAGCTTTATACTTCCTCCTTAGAACCCACTTGCATCCTAGAACTTTATTTCCATGAGGAAGATCTGCCAACTCCCATGTATGATTCTACATAATAGAATCAATTTCTGCACTGATGGCCTCTTTCCACGTAGGAGCATCAGGACTAGACAGGGCTTCTCGAATAGTACGAGGTTCATCGTCTAACATGTAGATCATGAACTCTGGACCAAATGAATTTACAAACCTAGTCCTCTTACTTCGCCTTAGTTCATCACCATCTTGTGATTTATCTTGACTGTCAGTGGTTCGTCTTCACGAGTTATTTTCTTAGAGGTCCCATTATTTGCTTTTCAAGGATATATGTTCTCAAAGAACACTGCATTCCTTGACTCAATGGTCATTCCCTCAGTCACATCAGGTATTTCAGACTTATGTACTAGGAACATATATGCAGAGCTATTGTGTGCGTATCCAATGAAGATACAGTCAACCGTCTTGGGTCCGATCTTCACTTGCTTTGGTTCAGGTACTCTAACCTTAGCCAAGCACCCCCACACTTTAAGATGATTGTAGGCCGGAGCTGTACCTTTCCATAACTCGTATGGAGTTTTCTCCCTGCCCGTGTGAGGTAACCTATTCAAAATATAATTAGCAGAGAGAATCGCCTCCCCCCACATGTTAGGAGGTAACCCTGAGCTGATTAGGAAGACGTTCATCATCTCTTTCAGGGTTCGATTCTTGTTTTCCGCAACTCCATTCGATTGAGGTGGATAAGGAGTGGTCGTTTGATGGATTATTCCATTTTCATTAAATAACTCTTGGAACGGAGAAACATACTCTCCACCTCGATCACTAAGAATTGCCTTAATTACAGTGTTCAATTGATTTTCAACTTCATTTTTAAAAGTCTTAAATGCATCAATTGCTTCATCTTTACCCTTTAATAGATAAACATGGCAATATCTTGTGCAGTCATCAATAAAAGTAATGAAATACTTTTTACCTCCTCTTGTTTGCACAAGTTTCATATCATAAATATCAGTGTGAACTAACTCTAGAGGAACCGAACTTCTTTCAATCAAATGGAAAGAAGTTCTTGCCATTTTTGCTTCAACACAAATCTCACACTTGTGTTTTGAGTCAAACTTAACGTTACTTAGTAAACTCAATTTTACCAATTTCTTAATTGATTTCATGTTAACGTGTCCAAGTCTAACATGCCACAAATCACATGACTCAACAATATACGAAGAAGCAACAACTTTATTATTAATAACTGGGCGTTTGGACATTACATTCAACTTAAAGAGTCCCTTCTCGAGGTGAACCTTAGCTAAAAACTTTCCATTCTTAGTAAGCATAAACTGACTAGAATCAAACACTAGTTTAAACCCCTGCTGGACAAGCAGGGACCCAAAAACAAGATTTTTCCTAATATCAAGAACATGAAGCACATCCTTCAAAGTCAACTCTAGACCGGATGTCATCTTCAACAGCACCTTTCCAACTCCAATAACTTCAGTAGTAGACGAGTTACCCATGTGGAGACTTCTTTCAGTAACAAGGGTATAATCGAAAAACAAATCCCGATCAAAGCATACATGACAAGTTGCTCCAGTAACAATAAACCACTCCCTTGGATTATCAACCACGTTGGCTTCCATCACAACCGCACAGAGATCTAACATCGGATCCGGACATACTTTCAGCGACGACGTTAGCTGCATTCCTACTCTCCTTCCACGATATTCGATAGTCTTTCTTCATGTGTCCAGGCTTACCATAATTATGGCAGTTGTCGTCGAACTTCTTGGATTTCTTCTAATTCGTTTTGCTTTGGACTTGGCCTTGGTGCTTGCGCTTTTTCCCAGAATCAGCCTCTTCCAAGTGAGCCCTTGCCTCCATCATCGAGGTCTTTCCATACTTCGCCGTTGATTGCCAATTTCCTTCCTCGATGCGCAATTCGATGATCAAATTCTCCAAAGTCATTTGCTTTTGCTTATGCTTTAGATAGTTCTTGAAATCTCTCCAGCTTGGTGGTAGCTTTTCAATGATAGCCATCACTTGAAAGTTTTTACACACGTGCATACTTTCAGATTGTATGCTTTGCAATATCATTTGCAACTCTTTGAGTTGGCTCATCACAAATTTCGAGTCAAACTCTTGACCGAACTATACACCCCATATAGCATATTGTCCAATCCATTGAGAATATAATGCCTGCAGAGATAGTCCCCTTGTGTCCATGCATCAAGAGCGACTCTACGATCGAAACTCGTATCGTCCGCACTCACAACAGGTGCATCCTCGACCAAAAATCGAGACAAGTTTAAAGTTGTTAAATAAAAACCCATTTTTTGTCGCCAAGTCTTAAAATTACTATCATTAAACTTCTCAAGGCGCTCAGCATGAGCAGCAACAGAAGCAGGTATCGCAGAGCCAAAGGGTATCGAACCTGATCCAGATCCAAAGGTGTAAGATGCAAACATCGAGGGTCCTCCAGTAAAAGTTGAGGGCATGGATGAGTTCTTCTGCACCGGTATGGTCGAACTCGTCATTGAAGGTGAAGTTGCGTTGGTTGAGGCGGGTAGCGTAGTGTTGCTTGAAGAGGGCAGCGTCGTGTTGTTCGATGCAGATGTGGTATCCATCAGTTCAAATTAAAAAATAAGAATCTTAAGCTATTGGGGTTATAGCAGTAAAACTGGGATAATAGCGGGGAATTAATTCAAACTAACAAACAACAATCAGCAAAGAACAAATAAAACAGTAAATAAGAAAGATGTTGAGGCGAGGGAACTCTTTCCTTAAAATTCTTATTGCCCCGTACTATGCGCTCACGGTTTGATGGCAATGAACTTCCCAAGATACAATGACAAATGGAGCTGGATGGAGCAGACGATCTAGTTAACATAGCGAATGAGAACTGGGCAGACAACTTAGAAAACCCCTAATTGCAAGACTATATGATGCGTGAGGCAGGTAGGAGTATGTGAGATGCTTATGCTGGTGATTTTTCGGATGATGAATTACACTGCAGAAGGAGGGTATTTATAGTTGAGAGAGGACCTTTAATTAAGGAAGTAAATCGCAGGAATTCGGATTCCTAATACAAGTCATACTCCTAATCTTCCTCTGCAAGAAAGACTGACGAACCACGAACCACAAACCACAAGTCGCGAAAAATGCGGAGGAGCCGCGAGCCCGAGCCCAAGCCGGGCGGGTGGGTGGTGGCGCACGTGTGGGGATTCCCAACCCCACTCAACTTGTAATCAATGTCCATCTCACTTCATTTAATAAACCCATCTATAAGTGGGATTTCTTCCAATGTGGGACTTTTCATTTCTCAAATGGAAATCACACTACCTCTTCAACTTCCAAATTCACTTATTAAATGTCTACCTTTGAACATTGATTACTCACTCATCCCACATGGATTTGTGAAAGTGAATATACCACGTTCATCTACTCACAATGTAAATTAAGAATATGAAACTCGTTTTCAAAAATAACGAACTTTTCACATTTGGAATATTGGACCAAAGTTACCAAAAACAACTTTCCAAATACCCAAATCCCCATCAACTCATCCATATACGAAGCCGCAAAATAATGTACAAAACAGCTCCATATTGCACCAGAACCAACAAACGATAGCATCCACTCGAAAGCAAAAAATAAGGTAAAAATACGCCCTTTAAGCTCACGGAGAATAATAAATATGCTAAGAAAGCTTACAAAACCCATGCATATTCGACTCATTAGTGTTTCCTTCTCTATTATCCCTCTTTGTACTTAATAAAAAAGATTGATAGATAAGGATTGTGTGTTTTTAGTGGTGTAAATGAGTCAAATTGAATCGAACACTACAAAAAAAACCGGGTATGCTGACGGCCATATCCGTCAGGAAGCCATACTGACGGCCTCCTGACGGTTAATGGCCGTCAACATATTTGTAGTCAGGATACTGGAATCCTGACGGGAAACTATTCCTGCCAGGAATTCTGGCGGTTTTCCTGATGGCAACATCCGAAAGTATATGGCCGTCAGAATTCCTGGCGGTCTTACGCGCCAGGAATATCCTAGCGGGATACTCGTCAGGATTCCTGGCGGTTTGAAACCGCCAGTATTTCTGGCGGCCTTAACTGCCAGTAATACTGGCTGTTTGGTCCGTCAGCATTTAATTTAAATTTTATTAATTAATAATTTAAATTATTAAATTTTTTGATATATTAATTAATGATTATATTAAAATTTTTGATATATTAATTAATAATTAAATTAAAAATAATAAAAAATATTATCCACTAATTAAAAACCAAAATAAATAATCCAACAATTAAAAATCAAAATAAATTATCAAACAATTAAAAATCAATTCATCCATCGGATTTACAAAAAAAATCATGAATTATCCATCAATCAACTATCATCATTATCGAAGGCCGGATCAGGAGGAGTCTGAGTAGAAGGCTGACGAGATATGGCCATGGCAACAGCGAGCTCAATCTGCTGATGGAGCGCCAACTGGGATCGCTCGTGCTCCTGACTCAAACTTTTGTGCACCCCTTTTTAATAAATTAATTTAAAACACGTCAGTTTGCTCGCAAGTGTACGAGGTAACTGTAGGGTGATGAGTTTGACTCGAGTCGTATCTCCCGAGGAAACAACTGTTCGGTCTTTCGGATGTTTTTCTCAATTACGAGTAACATACATATACATTTGGGGTTTTAAATGGATTGAATTGATCATTATAACCTAAGCAATAATTAAACTAAAACTAATTAAACTAATCACTTTAACTAGATTATCAACTACGAGCAATAATTAAACTACTTGAACTCAAGAACTAAGAATTAATAGCAACTAATCTAACAGCATGAATATAATAAATTATCACTAAGCAATGTATCATATGAATCTAAGATTTACGAATAACTAAGCATAAATCAATCGCATAAATCAACTAAATTAACCAATATCCAATAACAAGCATAAATGATTAAGCTAGTTAAACTAGTTCTAGCATTAACTAAGAATTAAACTAATAATTAAATTAGAAATTAACTACTAAATTAACTAAGAGTTTAGAGAACTTATTGGAACTAATGAAAGCATTAAAAATCTCCAGCTATTCCAGAGGTTGAACGTTGATCTTGGGCGAAGAATGAATCCCAAACTCGAATTCGATGTTTCGGATGCGTTGTTCTTCGATCCTTGATCTCCGTCTTCAAATCTCGTTATGAGATGTGGGATTATTGTTATTTTAAGCTAAAATACCCTAGGGGGTCGTGTCTTCTTCTCAAAATCGGAAATAATGAGGGTTTATATAGATATTGCAAGTCTTGGCGCACAAGAAACCCTAAAATCCGAATTCTGGGCGTCGCGTCGACGGTGCATCGATGTAGCGTCGACTGACGTGTGCCGGTGCTCGGCGGGACTCGGCAGACTTGGTCGGCAGGTGTGCGCGTCGGCTGGGCAGGTGCGTCGACGGGGTGCGTCGACATCGACGCTTCAGCAAGTTGCGTCTACAGTGCGTCGACGCTGCGCGTCGACTGACGCGGATCATGGCTCGCGTCGACGGAGCGTCGATGGTCGCGTCAGTCGACGCGACTGCGCGTCTGCCTCCAATTCTCGATCTTTTGCTACTCGTTTCACCGGAAAGCTTGTTCTTCACTTCTTGAACATCGAACCTCGTCTATTACGCGTTAAAATCTTCCGGTTACTTAGCTGTAAGGTGAAAAACAACGAAATATCACCTACTTGCATCAATTACGATCAAAATACGGTAAAATAAGCTGAAATTATAAAAATACGAGATTAAGCTTAAATCGTTCAACTTACACCAAAAACAAATAGAAAAACATACTAAAATACTAATAAAAACAAGGACAAATCTACTCTAATCAACTCCTCGCGCATCAACCGGTGAATCTCCAGCGCCTGCTCCTCGCGTAGCCGCTGAATCTCCTGGATAGCTAGATCAAGCTGTGTCTGCTGGGACTGGAGCTGCGTCTGAAGCTGACGAACATCGGAGGTGGAGGCGGAAGAAGTACTGCAGCCCTTCTGAGTCTTCCCGAAGCATTCAAGGCCATAGCGTCGACCCTTCTTATTCCCGATGACCTGTAGATAGACCTAGTTCGGGTCTACCTGAGTGCTGCCATCATCACACGACGCAGCACGCCTCTCCTCCAAAGCCCTCTCATAGTCCTCCTGATATCAACATTTTCAGCTATTATTACTAAACAACTTTTATCAGATTTTATACTAAATAACTCAGATATATATAATATATAAACTTACAGCTATCCTTTGGGCTTTGGGATTCGTATATGTGCCGTCGGGATTTCGATGATACTTAAGGAGAAGGTCGTAGTTACTGGGCTGCGTACCCGTCTGAGCAGCCTATACTTGAAGATATATTTAATATTTAATATAATGAATTAATAAAAATATAAAATTATACATGTTCAATAATATAATACTTAAAATATAAAACTATTATCGACTTACAATCTCGTCGGCCTGTCGATTTGCTGGCTTAGACCCGCCTCGGTGCTTCGCTATACCAGTCGAAGGGCCTCCGGGCTCGCTCATTCTATTCCGTCTAGACTTCTCAGACTTCTCCACCTCCTCAGGCCGCTGAAACTCCACCAGCCATCTATTCCAAATCGACTCCCCTACGCAGGCAGGTATCGTCCCAGTCCGTCGATACGCCTTCTTTCACTCGTATATGCGATTGTTATAATTATCTCGCATCGCTATGTAGAATGCCGCCTTGATGGCATTCTCGTCATATATACTCCTGTCCCACCACACGAATTCATACAAAAGAAATACAATTAGACAAAATAATCAATCAATTTACTTAACACAAATCAAAATAAATAAATAAATTACCCTAAAATGAGGCCACCACGTCTGACGATGGCTGTCCGGGATGTACTCGAATTTCCACCCGTCTGGGTGGATACGAGACTCGTGTATAGTCTTGAGATAGGTCGGCAAGTCCTTCGACGGACTCCRTAACCTAAAAATTAATAAGTTTATTTCAACATGTGTCAAATAATTAAATTATATATTGAACACATAACAAAATTGATTAAAATGTTACTTACCTATTTCCGATCACGACTACCTCGATCCCGGTAGTCTTGACCTCTGATGAACCGGGCGTGCTCCCCGCCTCATCAGACGGGGTGGGTGGAACAGTATCATCCAAATCCATGTCGGTGGCATCATCCTCATTGGGTCCCGAGGACGATGAGCCGAGAGAAGTACGGCGATGATGAGGACCCCTGATAGGCATCTAACATATAACATAGTTTTATTAAAAAATCAAATTAATTATGTATATATATATATGTATATATGATTGTTCAGATTATCATTAACACTCATAAAATCTTCGAACCTCAACCCTAACTTTCAGACTCATCTTCGTAGCTTTCTTCGTCTTCTTCATTTAATAATAGTTCATCGCTTTCTAACTCTTTTAAATCATCATTGACCAACTCGTTGTGTTCGTGATTGAGAGGATCGTTTAATTGGAAGTCGTCATCCTCCAATTGGATTACAGGAAATGTTTCTACAACATCTTCTTGGAATGACTGTTGTTCAGGCACGCGAGACTCGATATAACCCACCGTCAATCGAGCTTTAATTTGACAAGTTGCCCACCAATCTAGTTTGTCTCGCTTCAAACTCGGATATGAACTGTAGTGCACTTGAGTCTCTTGGGAGGCGAGTACAAATGGCTCGTATCGATTGAATCTACGTTTATGATTTATATCAACGAGCTTATATTAAGGGTGAATTCTCGTGCCGGCTGGAGTTGGATCAAACCACTCACATTTGAACAAGAGCGTCCTTCCGGTCGTCTGAAGCCCGTGATATTCCAATTGAACCACTTCTAGAAGATGACCGTAATAATCCATGTAATCTGGACCATAATTTGTTCCTCTTATACAAACTCCCGTGCTCGACGTTGATCTTTCAGAACCATACGCAAGCGTGTGAAATCTATATCCATTTATCTTGCAGCCGTTGAATGTGTTCACAATGCGTGATGGACCATACGCAATGGACCTTATATAATCGTCATTTACATTGTTCAAAGGATCTCGTGCCTACAATATTTTTATGTTTTTAAAATGTTATAATAAATATTAATTACCACGTAATTTTAAAGATAATTAAGACTCACGTAGTTATCAAACCAAACAGTAAATTCAACGTCCAATTTTCGACTCAACGACATCTATTTTTCCTAAATTTTTTTTGTCTTTACGAAGTCGATGATCACATTCTAGAAATTTATGATGATTATCAAACCATGATTGTTTCATGCTCATTTGCAGGGTAAAAGCGTCTGAACGCTCCATGCAATACGGACAAGCCATTCGACCGGCCGTACTCCAACCGGACAACATCGAGTATGCAGGAAAGTCTCTAATGGTCCACATAAGGGCCGCTCGCAACTGAAAGTTTTGTTTTTTAGACACATCGTACGAGAGAGCACCGTCGGACCACAATACTGGTTCAGCTCAGTAATTAACGGCTGTAGAAAAATATCTAACTTATCTTTAGGGTTTTGTGGGCCCGGAACGAGAACGCTGAGAAACATATACTGCTCTTTCATGCACATCCAGGGAGGCAAATTGTATGGTGTCACAATCACCGGCCACGACGAGTATTATTTTCCAAAACTTCCAAAAGGTTGAAATCCGTCTATACATAGACCCAATCTTACGTTTCGAGTTTCAGCGGCGAACTCTGGATGAGGAAAGTAAAACATCCTCTTGTATGGAACTAAGTTGGACTTGCGACGTTTAGCACCATATTAAAATTGGAACCGGCGACATCTTGCACCATATCGACGTACGCATTTGATGATGATCCACCGACTTCAATATCAGCAGGCGATGAGACGAGATCTGTTTCCCCGTGATGAGTCCAGATGTAGTAATCAGCAATGAACTCTTTGGTACCGAGATGACATTTTATCTCATCGATAGACCTATAACTAGAGTTCCTACACTTAGTTCGTGGGCAAGGGCATTTCAGTTTATCACCGTCCCTCTCTGCAGAATCATGCGTGAGTGCAAATTGTATGAAACTATCTACATCGGCCACGAACGCCAGATTTAGAAATCCGGCAATATTCCGTTTGTACATCCAACTACGATCATCAGCCATCCTAAGATTTTTGAGTGTTATTCGTGATTCTATAATTAAAGAAGGTGGCAAAATTTCGGCAGCATTACAAGAAGAATGAGTAATTCGAGTTTTAATTGGTAAGACTTCTATCCCATTCAAGAACGTGACATTTAGTAGTATGTATTATCTTAAAATATGCATTTTTCTTAGATTCAAAATTTCGGCAGCATCTCCCCTCGGTTCTCGTAGTACACGTATATTTCAGTGCACCCGAGAACATTAGAGAGATGTAGAAACCGAAATTTCAAAACTAAAAAAAACATACACATAAGATAACCATACTACAAGTCACATTCTCAAACGTTCCAAAAATGGGACAATTCGAAATTTAGTATCAAACTCTATATTTGATACTAAATCTCAAACGGGTCTAAGGGAAATTGGAATAATTTGAAACTTAGTTTCAAATTTTTCTACTTGATATTAATTATCAAACGAGTGATTTATATATAATTGATTCTCTACAACAATATGAATCGTGTCACTTCGCCAAAGTTCCAAATAAACAATTACCATCGTCACACTTTTAAAAAATATTTTGAAAATTTAAATAAAACCACGTGACACCCTATCACGTTTTTTAAAAAAATTTTAAAAACCCGCTATTGGAGGGACAACACCTCCCGGTCGGCGCCGTAACCCACGTCAACATCCGATGGTATACAACCAACAAAATCAATGACAATAATATATATAAACAAAATTAAACCCTGTCCGATCATCACGGCCTCCCATGCATGTAAAATATACAATTTTTCTTTTTAAATCTCGGCCGATCACCACGACCTCCCATGCATGAACAATATAATGGGTGCATACATATATCACAATATAAATTGTGGGTACAGAAATTTAAATTATATAAATTGTAAACTGAGGTATACATATAACTACAATTTATATTAAAATTATTTAAATCCCAATTTGATTAAAAAAAACAGATTTTTATTAAAGAAAAAAGAGCAAACAGAATTGTATTTAAGAAAAATAGAATTTTATTTTATATTTGCCAAATTATTAATTAACTCATAATAATTAAACAAATAATAATTATAAATAAACATCAAAAAATATTAACAATTAATTCATAATAATTAAACAGTTAATAACAATAAATAAACATCCAAAAATATTAACTATTAATTCATAATAATTAAACAAATAATAACAATAAATAAAAATTCAAAAATATTTACAATTAATTCATAATAATTAAAAAAAATTAATAACAATAAAACTACCTTTGTCTCGCGACGGCGGTGGTGGTGGTCGAGGGCGATGGAGCAGCCGACGATGGTGGTGGTTTGCGACGGACGACGTTGGTGGTTGGTGACGGGTCTGGAGCAGGCGACGACGCTGGTGGTGGTGGTGGGCGACGGCGACGGAAGGCACGCGTGGTGGTGGTGGGCGGCGGCGAGCTGCGACGGAGGGGTTTTGGGGGTTTTTTTTTGCAGGCGACGGTGGCTTGTGGTGGTGGTGGGCGACGGCGACGGAGGGCACGCGTGGTGGTGGTGGGTGACGGCGACCTGCGACGGGGGGGAGGGTTTTGGGGGGTTTTTTTGTGTGTAATTTCGACAGATTGAGGCGGGGAAGGGGAGGGGCGACATTTTAGGGTTAAAATTCCTGACGGTCGTGCCCGTCAAGAATCTCAGTACTTATACGCTAACGGTCTTGCCCCGTCAGCGACGCCAAAATTATATATTGACGGGCATGGCCGTCAGTATAATGAAGCGCGATAAACTCCCGTTCAATCGCTGGCGGTTTACTGGCGGCTTCTTTTGCTGACGGCCATGGACGCCAGCAAATCCGCCATCATTTGTTTCCGCCAGTAATGTCGTCAGCAATGCTGACGACTTTTTGCCCGTCAGCATATCCGCCAGAAATGCCGGTTTTTTCTTAGTGGAACAGAGTAATCTTTTTTATTAGAATATTGTGATGACTTCGTATTTTAAGATACTATTTACTTTTTATGTATGTGAATATCTACCATATATAGACCCTCATGTAATTGTATTTATAGGAGTTCTAATGATCAATAAACACACGATTCATATTCTTACATTTTTTTTTGAATATAAAATGAGTTTTAATAGAATTGTGTTTTAACTTTGTTTAATTAAACTCAAGTCGAGTTCTAACAATGTTTAGTTCGAACTGAACTTCATATTTACTAACTGAAAAATTGTAGTGTCCGCTTGGTTGAGCGGTTCACAAGTATTTATAACTTATTTTGCTCTAATCAGCTCTTACTAGCTGCTTAGCAAAAAGTGTGGATCAGCTACTGATAGTTGATAGAGCCCATAAAGCTCAAGTTCAGAAAAAGTTATATTACGTGACTTTTTCAAATCAACTGATAGCTGATTGAAGATTTTTTTTCCATTGTAACCTTTAATTTTTTTTATTATTCTCATTTTATTTAGTAACATATTATTTTATATTTTTATAAAATAATATTTTTGTGCATAAGGAAATTTTTATTTATTAATATAATTATTTTGTTATCATTTTGTATGTTTTTCTATTACTTTTAGTTTTTTAGTTTATTATTTTAAATTTATTTGTTATTATTATATTTTTTTACTTTTCATGTATATTATTTTTATATTTCAATTATGTTTATATTAGTTAATTAATATCTAATTAATTAATTTATCAAGTAATAATTTAAAATCAATTATCAAGTAACCGTTATCAGTTATTTATCGGTTATCAGCTTTTAACATGCATAGCCGTAGTCCATTCTGGTTCATTATGTTGGATATAGTTCAGTTCATTTTGCAACCTAAGCCTAAAATAATAATCAAACAACTATATCTTTCTTTTGTAGAAACATCCATTCTCGGAGTTTTTCCGGACAAGATAAAAACAGACGATTTATTTTATGAGAAACAAACACCAAGGTAGCACAATTCCCATATATATTTTCAGAACCTTAACGCACTTCCAAACGGTAATAACTTACTTTCCATATAAAAAACAAATACTACTAATAATTTAGTTTAGAGTTTATTTGATGTACAAGTTACCCTCAAAATCATACCAAAAACAGACCCACCTGCCATATATAAATCTGCCTACAACTACAAGTCATTGTTAGTCGAAACACAATTCACAGAGGAAAAGAGCAATCCAATCATCAGGAATTCAAGAATGGCGCTCGGCATCACCAACCACTACTTACCATACGCCACCCACAACACCTATGACGTCTTCTTCTACGGCTACGCCATCCACACAACCGTCACCACCGACCCCACCACCGTCTCCCACTGGATCTCCGATGTCAGATCCATCGATCACCACACGAGGCAACGCAGCCTCATCGTCGGCCTCGACATCGAGTGGCGCCCTTTCTTCACCGGCAGCCGCCCGAACCCCGTCGCCACCGCCCAGATCTGCGTCGGCCACCGTTGCCTCATCTACCAGATCATCCACTCCGGCGGCTTCATCCCCCAATCTCTAGCCGATTTCCTCGCCGACGACGAATTCACCTTCGTCGGCGTCGGCGTACAATCGGACCTGGACAAGCTGAACGAGTACTACGGAATCGGAAGCAAGGCGCGCGCGGTGGATCTGCGGTGGCTGGCGGCGGCGGCGTATGGTCGGAAGGATCTGGAGAGGGTGGGGCTGAAACGGCTAGCGAGTATGGTTTTGGGGAAAGAGGTGGAAAAGCCGACGAGGGTGACGATGAGCGATTGGGATAACCGTTGGCTGACGGATGATCAGGTGCAGTACGCGTGCATTGATGCTTTTGTGTCCTTTGAGATTGGAAGGGTTTTGAACGCGGTCATAAATTGATTAATTGGGTTCAATTAGCTGAGCGTATTGCTAGTATTTGGGATGTATATGAATTTTATCCCATATCTTATTTTCAGATTATGCGTTCCACCTTTTTTTTTGGCTGATGGATGCTTGTGTTTTTGTTTTCTTGTCTGTTGAGCTTGGCGGCTGATTTTGATTAGTAACCATGATTATGAACATTAAATAAGGTTTTGGCTTAACTGATTTGAGATTAATTAGGGTTTGAGCAGCTTTAGGGAAGGTTTTTTGTTAGCAAGTTTTTTCGTGGCCATTGAATTTGCATGTGTTGCGTTTTGTTGCATGTTTTTGTTAGGTTTCAAAAAAGGGAAATTTGTTATAAAATCCGCAAGCCTAATTTTAACTGATGTTTCAGTCCTTTTATATACCCCCTCGCTGTAAAAACATTCTATAGGTGAGCTCTTACATATTCTGGAAGACAAAAATGTCCTCATGTTTAGAAAATAAATTATATTTATTTCTCTTTTTTCCCTCAATACCTCTGTCAATAATGTAGCCACTCTTAACGTCCCAGTCGACCACCATCTTACCAGTGGTGGAACTCAACTAATCTAGTGCCCTCTCGCCACCCTCTCATTTTAAAGTCAAGGTCGGATTTTTGATCCAATATTTCAATCACCGACAAATTGAGTTAAAAATACTTATAAATCTTAAATTCCATCATTGATTACTCCATTGTATGACCACATAATTTCAATTGGTCACAACCGTGGAACTCTACTTGTTTCAATCTACACTACAAGTTCAGATTTTCAAATAAATATTGTTGCATGTCATGTAGGTACGTCTGAGTGTCGGTGTTTTTTCGGCTAACCGACGTTGGTAACCGGGTCTTGATTCTTGATGGTCAAGGGAGTCTTGGCGGTGACATCACGTCAATGGGCATGTGAGGTGGAGGAAGTAGCGGTGGCAGGGTTGTAGTGGTGATGGGTTATGGACTATTGGGGAAGACAAACATAATTAGATATATTTTTTGTCCTAATTGAAATTTTCGAAAACTCCATTATAGTCATTCTAGGTTTCAATTAAGTCCTCAAATTGACTTTACAATATTCAGACATTGACCCCCTATATTCAACTTATTTCGAACACTAATTACTGCATCCACAAACACTAAGTACTATGTGTACACCATCTAAGTATGAAACGTATATTAACTATGTATTACATAAATATTCGTTTCTTACTTCCTTTGTATATTATATATATACATGCTAAGCATTACGTGCACACTCATTAAGTACTAAATATATAATCACTAAGTATTATATGCAAAATATATAAGTATTTAATGCATACTACCTGCGTGTGTGTATATATATATATATATAAAATTATTTAAATGGATATGATTAAATACAAAAATATAAATTTGTAATATTATTATTATAATACATTTTTAAATAATATCATATATTTATAATATAATTGATTATTTATAAAATGAAATATATAATTACATTATTCATTTATAAATATAATATAATATAATATACATAATTTATTAATTAATACATTTAATTTAATTATAATATACATTTCTAAATATAATAGAATTATAATATATTTACATAATTATAAATAATATTATATATTTACAATAAATATATATAATTATTTATATATAATATATATTTATAATAAATAAATAAATATATATATATATATAATATTCAAAAAAATTATATATTTATAAATAATTATATTTATAATATAATTTTATAAACAATATATTTATAATTAATAATATATATCATTAATAATATATATTTATAAATAATATATATTTATAATATCATTATTCATAAATATAATCTACACTTATAAATATAATATAATATAATTATAAATATAGTTTATAACTTAACTCACATATCCAATATATATTAAAAATATATAAACTCGCACATGTATTGACTTGGCGAGACGGTAACACCACTCGTCTATTTGCAATAGATCGCGGGTTCGAATCTCACCCAGGCCATATGTGGGATTTAAATTGACGAGGGGTGGGTTTGGTTGGGCTGGATTGTGGGTCGGGCAAGGGGCTGGTTGGGTTGAGTCTGCTCAAATAAAATATTATTTTTTTATAATATCTCATAATTGTTGACGGGTATTGATTGATGTCCGGAGGATTTGCTCATGGAGTGTACCCATCAGCAATCAATTTGCTGACGCCAATAATATTTACGAGCAATACTCGTCAGCAAATTGATTACTGGCGGGTTTGCTGACGGATCCGCCTGTCAGCAAACTCCGATTTTTTTTTGTATTTTTGGGAAAATTTTAAAAAGGATTAACAAGAAAGATATTAGTATAGGTAAAAATCAGTTTTTTAAAACGCATATTGCGTTTTAATCCCAACATCGCGTAGTGTAAATAGTGTTGTGTATTGTGTGAACTATTTAAACACGTTATTTTAGTATTACAAAATAATTATATATTCATTGTGAGTTATTTTTAATATAAAATAATTATTTTTTCTCAAAATATAACTTAGTATATAATCTGAATAAATAAACTATAAGGTGCAACAAGTATCAAACAAAAACTACAATTTATAAAACACAATAGAAAATAATGAATAATATAGATTTTTATGATAATATAAAATAAAATGTTAGTATTTTGTAAGAATATCTAGAAACAAGTAGTCAAATTGATCTGCAGCACCGTTAGATCAAATAATATAAATGAAAAAAAGTATCAAAAAATTAGTAAAAGCCATTAATTGTTAACGAAAACCTAGATAGTTTTACTTATATGAAAAATAAAAGTTATTTTCTATTTATATGGAAACGCCGATCAAAACACCGGTCAATTACATAATATAAATAAAAAAATTGGTGTCAAAAAATCAATTAACACAATGATTATTAGTGAAAGTTAAAATTTTGTTATTTGTAAAAGGATGGAGTGGGAAGCGAGAAAAATATAAAGAAAAATAAAAATACAAATTAAAGTAAGAAGGAAATGATATGAGAGAGAAGGTGAGATATGGCAAGAAAATAGAGATGGAGTGGGAAGCGAGAAAAATATAATGAAAAACAATGAAAAATTGCATATACATATGAAGAGATTATTTTTATAGAGTGCCACATGGGAGCGTAGAATTCAAGGTGTAGGTTAAATTAGTAAAATATGGTGGATTTGAGTTTTTTTATTTAATTTTCACAAAACGCCAAAACTACCCTCAAATTATAAACACCCTAACTTACACTTCATCTTTTTCGCCTCTCCACCACCACCCCCTGCCGTCACCGCCGCAACTGCCCCTACTGCTGTCACCTCCCACTACAAAAAAATAGCATTTTTTCGAGAAATTTTTCCCTCGAGTTTAAGGTAAATTCCCTCAATTTTTTGAAAAATCGAGGAAAAAGTTCCCTCGGAAAAGCCCTCCTCGGTAAATTTTTTCGAGGGCAAATTTCCGAGGGGAATGCCGAGGGTCAATCCCCTCGGTTACTTCCCCCGTACGACCCTCGGAAAACTGAGGGCGAACCGAGGGGAGGTTTGCCCTAGGAAAAATCGAGGGGCAAACTCCCCTCGAAAATACCGAGGTCCATTTGCCCTCGGAAAAAACGCACTTAACGAGCGACACCCGACCCTCGTAGTTTTGGGACGCCAAGACGCACCCCTCCGCCACGTTCGTAAATTCTTGGGATTTTATTTTTTACTATTTTTTATTTTTTTTCATTTTTTTCAATTTTTTATTTAAATCCGAAAAAAATAGAAAATACGTACTTTACGAGCGACACCCGACCTCGTGGTTACAGGACGCCGAGACGCATCCCTCCCCGCCTTGTTCGTAAATTCTTAGGTTTTATTTTTATATTTTACTATTTTTTATATTTCTTCGAATTTTTTTTTCTATTTTTTATTTAAATTTTAAAAAATAGAAAACGCGTACTTAACGAGCGACACCCGGCCCTCGTGGTTACGGGACGCCGAGACGCACGCCTCTCCGCCCCGCTCGTAAATTCTTGGGTTTTGTTTTTATATTTTACTATTCTTTTTTATTTTTTCGAGTTTTATTCAATCTTTTATTTAAATTAAAAAAAAATAGAAAACGCGTAGTTAACAATCGACACCCGACCCTCGTGGTTCCGGGATCGAGACACACCCCTTGCCCCATCGGCAAAATCACGACGCTCTTCGATTCACGTTTCCAATCGAATTGATCGATCGATCGTATCTTGGTTGTTGGTCGAATTACACGACACATGTGAGTGCGCACAAGCTCGTTGATATTTTTTGATTGAAATCGGGTCAATACCACCCCACGTGCCTAAGATGATAATATTCGTTTTATTTTTATGATTTTTCTTTTTTCTTTTTTGATTTTTTTTCATTCAAAAATACCGAGGGGAAACACCTCCCCTCGGTTTTTTTCAATTAAAAAAAATCCGAAAAAAATAGGAAACGCGTACTTAACGATCGACACCCGACCCACGTGGTTTCGGAACGCCGAGACGCACCCCTACCCGCCCCGTTCGTAAATTTTTGGGATTTGTTTTTATTTTTTACTATTTTTTTTATTTTCTTGATTTTTTCTCAATTTCTTATTTAAGTTCGAAAAAAATAGGAAACGCGTAATTAACAATCGACACCCGACCCTCGTGGTTCCGGGATGCCGAGACACACCATTTGCCCCCTCGGCCAAATCACGATACTTTTTCGCTTCGCGTTTCCAACCGAACAAGTTGATCGATCGTATCTTGGTTGTTAGTCGAATTACACGACACGTGCGAGTGCGCACATGCTTATTGATATTTTTCGATCGAAATCGGATCAAAACCACCCCACGTGCCTAAAATGAATAGGTTCATTTCATTTTTACGATTTTTCTTTTTTTTTGTTCGATATTTTTTTCATTGAAAAAAAGCGAGGTCCACCCCCTCCCTCGGTTTTTTCCGAGGGGAAACACCTCCCCTCGATTTTTTTCAATTAAAAAAAATCGAAATAAAAGAAAGAAACGCGTACTTAACGATATACACCCTACCCTCGTTATTCTGGGACGCCGAGACGCTCCCCTCTCCGCCCCATTCGTAAATTCTTGGGATTTGTTTTTATTTTTTACTATTTTTTATTTTTTTCAGTTTTTTATTTAAATTTAAAAAAAATAGGAAATGCGTACTTAACGATCAACATCGGACCCTCGTGGTTCCGGGACGCACTCCTCCCCGCCCTTTTTGTAAATTCTTGTATTTTTATATTTTACTACTTTTTTATTTTTTCGAATCTTTTTTCAATTTATTATTTAAATTCGAAAAAAAAAATAGCAAACGCGTACTTAACGAGCGACAACCGACCCTCGTGGTTACGGGACGCCGAGACGCACCCTTTCCCGCCCCTTTCATAAATTCTTGGGTTTTGTTTTCATATTTTACTATTTTTTTTATTTTTTTTATTTTTCTTCAATTTTTTATTTAAATTAAAAAAAAATAGAAAATGCGTAGTTAACGATCGACACCCGACCCTCGTGATTTCGGGACGCCGAGACGCTCCCCTTACCCCCTCGGGAAAATCACGACGCTTCTTCGCTTCGCGTTTTCAACCGAACAAGGTGATCGATCGATTGTATCTTGGTTGTTGGTCGAATTACACGACACGTGCGAGTGCGCCCATTCCCCCTTGATATTTTTCGATTGAAATCGGGTCAAAACCATCCAACGTGCCTAAGATGATAAGATTCGTTTCATTTTTACGATTTTTGTTTTTATTTTTTATTTCTTTTAATTGAAAAATACCGAGGGGAGACTCGGTTTTTTTCAATTAATAAAAAATAGAAAAAAGATCTGAAAAAAAATAGGAAACGCGTACTTAACGAT
>BMAC01000097.1:1791699-1803693 GCA_014905375.1 Phtheirospermum japonicum | reverse complement strand
ACCAAACGATGGATGAAGGAGGCGAACAAGAGGCAAGTCCAAATGGAGAGGAAGGACCAGTGGGTAAGATTCATAAATCAAGCAACCCATATGTTCCAGGATCATTGACGGGAACTTTCCAACCAAAACGGACCGACACAAATCAGAAAAACTCAGCGAAGTACTTGGCCGGTCGGATCGAAACAGTGACCGATCGGTCTAGACTCCAGAAGGATTTGACCGACCGGACAAACCAAGAGTCCGACCGGAGTAGAATACAGGAGGTTTCTACCGATCGGACAAACAGGAGTGACCGGTCGGACAAAAAGGCTGAAGAGGAGCAAAGACCGCAACGAGTCATAAGGGACGCTGTTCCATTCCTTAACCGTCTTAAACCAGCAAAGGAGAGCAAGGAATTTATGGAACTTTACAATATGCTGAAAGATGTGAACGTAAACCTTCCACTATTTGACGTGATCAAGGCTATGCCTGCCTACGTCAAATTCTTCAAAGAACTTGCCTCCAAAGAGCGAAAAATGGAAGGGAATGAACGTGTCATACTATCCAAGGAGGTGAGCACAATTTTCCATCATACATTACCCCCCAAGGCGAAGGATCCTGGGAGTTTCTGCATTAAAATAACCCTTGGAAATGGTCAAAAAGCGCGTGGAATGCTCAACCTTGGAGCAGGGATCAACTTGATGCCCTACGCTCTGTACAAACAATACAACCTTGGAGGTATGAAGCCAACGAGTTTAAGGCTTCAATTAGCGGATCGTTCATTAAGGCATCCGTTGGGAGTGGTCGAGGACGTCTTGGTGGAGGTCGGATCATTGATAGTCCCCGTGGATTTTGTTATTTTGGACGTTGGGGAAGTAGATGCCACAATCAAGGAGCACACCATCCTCTTGGGGAGACCTTTTATGGCAACATCACACACTTTAATTGATGTTGGGCGAGGAAAAATGACACTCTCCGTGCTAGGAGARTCAGTGACRTTCTCRCTGAAAGATATTCAGAAAATTCCTTCACCCATGATCGGTCCCGATTGTTCATACCTTGATTCCGTGGACCAATGTGTAAGCGAATTATTTGGTGTTGTGCCGGTCGAGAACATCGATGTCGAGGACGACGGATTYGATCCAAACGCGGAGGGGGTGATCACTCTTTTCGAGGTTAACGAAGTACCCTTGGTCAAGCCAGTCATTGGACCTACTTTGGAGCCAAAATTGGAACTTAAACCACTCCCGAGTCATCTCAAGTACGTGTTTCTTGAAGATGACGAGAGGAAACTCGTAATTATATTTGCTTAATTGGCAGAGCATGAAGAAAGCGAGCTTATTGATGTTCTTAAAAAGTACAAGCACGCAATAGGATGGAGTATTGGTGATATTAAGGGGATAAATCCGGTCACGTGCATGCACCGGATCGATCTTGAAGAAGGAGCAAAGCCGATACGGGAGGGACAGCGACGGCTAAACCCTACACTCAAGGAGGTGGTCAAAAAGGAGATCTTCAAATTAATCGAGGAAGGAATCATTTATGCTGTTTCTGATAGCGAATGGGTTAGCCCGGTTCATGTTGTTCCAAAAAAGGGGGGCATCACAATCGTAGAAAATGAAAAGGGGGAAATTATCCCAACACGCTTAACCACCGGGTGGCGGATGTGCATTGATTACCGAAAACTCAATGCAGCGACAAGGAAAGACCATTTTCCGCTCCCATTCATGGACCAACTACTTGACAAGCTAGCAGGGCAAGAGTATTATTGTTTTCTAGACGACCTTTCTGGGTACTATCAAATAGCCATTGCGCCAGAAGATCAGAAAAAAAACCACATTCACATGCCCATTTGGCACATTTCCTTATAGGAGAATGCCCTTTGGATTGTGCAATGCCCCGGCTACCTTTCAAAGATGCATGATCTCTATTTTCACCGAATTCATCGACGACTTTCTCGAAGTTTCTATGGACGACTTCTCGGTATTTGGCTCTTCCTTCTCTCATTGTCTAAAAAACTTGACAAGAGTGCTTGAACGTTGTGTCGAGTCTTACTTAACCTTGAGTTGGGAGAAGWCGAACTTCATGGTGAAAAGCGGGACTGTATTGGGTCATGTGGTATCAAGCAAGGGATTGGAAGTTGACAAAGCGAAGATTGACGTCATCGAAACCCTTCCACCTCCAAAAGATGTGAAAGGAATTCGAAGTTTTTTGGGACACGCGGGCTTTTACAGACGTTTCATCAAGGACATTTCAAAGATTTGTCGCCCGTTATGCAAACTACTTGGGAAGGATGTGCCTTTCAAATTCAATGGCGAATGTCTTGAGGCATTTAATATTTTGAAAGAGAAATTAACACAAGCACCAGTTGTCGTTGCACCGGATTGGTCTCTTCCATTTGAGATAATGTGTGACGCGTCAAACGAGGCAGTCGGAGCAGTTTTGGGCCAACGAGTGGATAAAATGCTGAGGGTGGTTTACTATGCCAGCTACATGTTGAATAGCGCCCAACGTAACTACACCACCACAGAACGAGAGCTATTTTCAGTTGTATTCTCTTTGGATAAATTCCGCTCTTACATCGTCGGATCCAAAGTCATCGTACACACGGATCACGCAGCACTCCGTCATCTATTCGCTAAAACGCAAAGCAAACCTAGATTGATTCGTTGGATTCTCCTCTTACAAGAATTCGACGTCGAAATCAAAGATCGGAAAGGGAGCGAAAATGTAGTTGCCGATCACCTCTCTCGTATGATAGTGGAGGAGCCAAGTGAAATCGGGGATGTAGATGATGAGTTCCCTTATGACAACGCAAACGCCGTTGTCGAAATTAATGAACCATGGTATGCCGACTTTGTTAATTTCCTTGCTTGTAAGATTATCCCTGACCATCTTTCTTCACAAGAAAGGAAGAGATTTATGTTCAAGTGCAGAAGTTTCTTTTGGGACGATCCTTATCTTTACAAGCGTTGCAAAGATGGACTTTTTCGGAGATGCATACCGGATGAAGAGAAGATTGGAGTACTGCGATTTTGCCACGACGACGGTGGGCACTTTGGAAGTCAAAAAACAGCTTTCAAAGTCCTCCAAGCCGGATTTTATTGGCCTTCGTTGTTTGCCGACGCACACCAATTCTGCAAAACATGTGATAAATGTCAATGTTACGGAACGATTGGAAGGAAAGACGAAATGCCCTTAATACCTAATCAAGTGATTGAAATATTTGACATATGGGGCATCGATTTCATGGGGCCTTTTCCAAAGAGTGGCGAATACGAGTACATACTCGTAGGAGTCGACTATGTATCGAAATGGGTAGAAGCTATTCCCACGAGGAAATCTAATTCCGACGTCGTCCTCAAATTCATCCAAGAAAACATCTTTAGCCGTTTCGGGATGCCAAGAGCGATCATCAGCGACGAGGGTAGCCATTTTTGCAACAAGGCCTTTAACCGATTACTGAACAAGTATGGGGTGCGACACAAGGTGGCAACCCCTTATCATCCACAAACCTCTGGTCAAGTAGAAACAAGTAACCGGCAAATCAAAGGGATCTTGGAGAAAACCGTGAAGCCAAATCGTAAGGACTGGGCAACAAAACTGATAGTTGCATTGTGGGCTTACCGTACAGCCTACAAAACGGTGTTGGGAATGAGCCCATTTTGATTAGTTTATGGGAAAGCATGCCACCTTCCAGTCGAATTGGAGTATCGAGCGGAGTGGGCGATTCGAACCCTGAACCTTGATTTGACTGAAGCCGGGGGATATAGGAAGCTTGAGCTAAGCGAATTAGAGGAGATTCGCAACGACTCATACGAGACGGCGTGGACTAACAAACGGAAAATGAAGGAAGCTCACGACAAAAGACTAGTCCATAAAGCTTTGGAAGTTGGTAAATTAGCCTTGCTTTTTAATTCTCGTTTCAAACTCTTTCCAGGGAAGTTGAGATCAAAATGGAGCGGTCCGTTCGTAATTACCGACATAAACAAATTCAGCGCCGTGACCTTGTTTGACGAAAAGAGTCACTCCACTTTCCAAGTCAATGGTCATCGTGTCAAAATGTATCATGGGGGACTTATTTCGCAGCAAGATCACGAAGTGTTAGTGATCAACGACCCCCCTCGGGAGAATTGACGCACGACTAAGGTATTGTCAAGCATAAGACGTTAAACGTTGCACTTCTTGGGAGGTAACCCAAGCTCTGGTTGTATATATCCTTTCTTTATTCGTTGTGTAGAGTATTTTGACAGGACTCCTGCTAGTTCGAAGCAAATTATGAATTTTTCTGGAACACCGGTCGGACACCTACTGTAACCGATCGGAATGTCCCATGACGATGAGACCGATCGGTATGACTATGACACCGATCGGATTGCTACGCCTGGGAGCTATTTATGGAAATTTTAGCCAGGCAATCACAAGGGATGGTAAGATACTCTAATAGTATCTTCTGAGGTATGAGGAATCTTTAATTTTGGGGGGATTGATTTGATTGTGCTTTTATAAAATAAAGAGTATATTCTCTTTCTAGAAAATCTCTAACTTCTCGATCTTCCTTGATACTGGATATCCTCCACCCATACCCCGACTCCTATATAAACTCACCCCCTACAACTTTTACTACACACCAAAATACCTTCTCCTCTTCAATATTAACGAGTGTCAGACACCACCAACTTTATAACATGAACCACCACAACAACCTTATTCATGGTTGGGTGTGAAGGAGGACGCTTGAAGACACGATCGACACACTAGAAGAGGAGGCGGATGATTATCGACAGCAAATCCTCAAGCTCCAAGCTGACCTCAATGAAGCCCTCACTGAAGAAATCAATTTTACGAAAACCATCGAGCGCCTCCATGGCATCCTAGATGATGCCGATGCTGAGATGATGAGGCTCAAACGGAAAATAATTGAACTTGAGGAAGATGTGAGAGATTTGTATGAATTGGCCTATAGGGGTGTTCCGCCACCCAAGTAGTCCTTAGATTTCTATCCGTGAAGGTTTAGTTTATAAATTAATGATGTTTGGGGGAATGGTTGTCTTAAATAAACGAGCGACATTGTTCGAGTTGTTGAATAAAATTCATGCTTTGAATTGCTTTACTCATTCGTAATTTGTCGTTTTTACAGGACGTCGCTGTTATCTAATATAAAAAAAATAAATAAAAGAAGAAAAAAAAAGGGGCTCAGTGAGGACCGACCGGTAATACAACCAGACCGGTCGGTAATAACTCACTGGACTACAGTCCGACCGGTCCAGGAACCAGACCGATCGGTCATAACTCACTGGACTACAATCCGATCGGTCCAGGAACCAGACCGATCGGACAAAACACACTGGACTACAGTCCGATCGGTCCACCACACATACTGATCGGACGACAGCCCAGTTTATTAAACGCCGACTGTCTCACATGAACATTATATTGATTCTAACTCCTTTTGTTTTTCTTACACATCACGGCTCCGAAATTCATCACGCGAAGTTTCCCCACTCGCATCATCGAGTCTGACCCCCCTCTGACCGGCAACACGGAATTTCCGATTCCACCCGACCGGCAAGTTTGGAGGAATTATACGCCATTTGTCAAATACTCTCAAGTTTCTTACCCGTTTCTCAAACAACCCACATCAAGGTATAATGGCTTCAAACTAAACATTCTTTAACTGTTTGAGAAGTTGAATTGCAGGGGTGTGGTGATTCGGAGTTTGGATTGTTTGAATTCAACTTGAGTTTGGTTAAGTTTTGTGGGGCACGCCAAGTGTTCGAGGAAATTCCTGAGTGAACTCCGAAGCCGTTTCTGATGTTTGCTTTTTCCTATGGCTCCCGGTAAGTGACCAAGACGTGGTCAGCCCTCGAACGCCGGCCCGAGCAACACCCGGAGTGGGCTAGCTCCTTTCGACCTCAAAGATGAACGTGAGGTTACCCTATACCAATCACTCGTCAAACGAGATGTTTATCACCCCCGCTTCATTGATATTGAATTTTGGGAAGATCAAGCCAACACGGGGGATAAGACGGTAGAAAAATTTATCCATTGGTTAAACGCGCTCCAACTCATTAAATGGGCCGGTGTCAAACAACCGGGGTTTCGCACCCTCATGCTCGAGTTCTTCACGACATTTTAGTCGTTAGCCGATGGGAGCTTCGAATGTCGCTTTCGAAACCAAACATTCCGCACAACTCCTGGTGATCTAAAGGAAATATTTGGCGTTGGCGAGAAAAGCCCTAGGCCGGGATTTGAGCTTGACGATTATAATAAGAGCAATTGGTGGAAAAAACTCTCGGGAACACCACCGGAACCCGGCTGCCATTTTAATTCAACATGCTTGCAATCTAATGCCATCTACCTCACCTACAAATTCTTTATGCAAGTGTTCCTCGGTAAGGAGGACGCCACGAGAATTTCGGCCACTGAATTGAAAGCACTATGGATTGCGTACCATCAGGGCAACGCACGGATTTACCCACTTTTAATCGCTGCGGTCGAAAATGTCCAACAAGTTCGGGATAAGAAATTGGCAAAACTCACTCTCGGAGCCTTTATCACGGAACTTGCCCGCCACCACGGTTGCGAACCATATGACGACGACATCGTTTACCCGAGTGTGGCAATGATGGTAAAAAGCCGCATGATTGAGGGGCGAAGCGTTTCTATTCCAACTTTCTTGATGGACGGCGATAAAGAGCGATTTGAAAAAGTTGAGGATTCCGATGCCGATGAGGAGGATGAGGAGGACGACAAAACTGACGAGGATGGTGGTGATGAAGAAAATGAGGGGGAGCAAAACTCAGACAAGAACGAGGGAGGAAATGGGAACACCGATTCCCATGCTTACGAGCACGACGATTATGAAGGTGGCGTTTATTTCTCTGACGAACAATGGCAGCAACAGCAAGACTTCCAAGCCCGTATGTTTGCTCAAATGGGGGAATTACGCATTAACCAAGAGGAGCATGCAAGGAACGCTCGCCAGGACGCTTGGACCGCACGGGAGGAAGCCCGAGAGGAGGCTCGTTACTTCCGTAACACATTGACAAACTTAGGCAATAGTTGGGCGGAAACTTCTCAGCATCTCGCCTGATTATCTGGAAGTGTTGAGTCTAATCATGACTACCTCGTCGCGATCGACGAACGTCTCTCTCGTCTCGAGCACCGCTATCCACTTCCACCTCCGGACAACATGGACCAGTAGGCGGGCCCACGCCCCAGCTGTATCACCACTCTTTCCTTTTCTTTTTACTGCTTTGTAGGATATTTATTCGACTTTTGTACATAATTTTTCCTTTCCGCGTGTGGCGACTATATCTACTTTTTGTTACTCACTTTGCATGCATTGGTCTTTACGTTCTTGTAATATTCATATGGTAGCAACCAGGAGATTGCTCACTCTTTCACGAGGGGGAAGGGTAGCAGTCCGATCGGTGATCCAAGTTTGGCCGGTCGGTCAAAACACACTGGCTAGCAGTCCGATCGGTGCTCACTTTTGACCGATCGGTCGAAACACACTGGACTACAGTCCGATCGGTGCTCACTTTGACCGATCGGACATTCTAATGCTGACCGTTTTCAAACATTTAGAGGCCATGCATGAACCATTCGTGAGCAACTTTCGGTCAACCACTTACGTCAATTTGTGTTGATTAATTACCCATGATTACTTGTGTTTGTATTGGCATGCCTGTCGAAATCATTTGATAAGCAATAAGTGGGGTCTCTAGAGCTTGATTAAGTGCTAAGTTTTCAAAATCTACTTATATATAAATTAAAATAACATTTAGTCGATAACCATTTCGCAATATCTGTTTAAACTCGATCACCTTGTTCCAAAAGTTTGAATTAAACCCTGGTAAGAAGCCTTGTGTGTTTATCAACATCATGCTTTGATTCGATAAGTGATTTGAAAAGGTCTCTTAAGTCGCATGTGTACATTTGGTTTTTGAAATGACGATAGGCACATATATAACCCGATTCCGGCCATACTCAAAAATAAAAACCACTATAAATTCCTAATGAGCCCCTTTGAGCCTTTATTCCGTCTCTTTGTTAGCCACGAGCATAATTATAGCTCTTATTTCGGTTAAGTTTGTGAGATGAGAGTTTTATTTATCATTGGTTTAATGAGATATGACGAATGCATAGTGGAAATTAGTGGAACACTATTAAAAAAAATAATAAAAAATAAATAATAAAATATATATATATATATAAGGAAAAGAATAATAAGGCCGTTTTATAAAGGGAAACCAGTATAGAAGGAACTAAAATTCTTGTTCCTTAAGATCGGGCGAGTTTATTCATTTTGGGGTGAGAAATAGCCTTAATTATAAAAGGCTAGGAGTAGCGTTATATGGCTATTTTGGGAGGAATGAGGAGCAAGCTTTGCTCTTTGCTTTAAATTTGGATTGAGTGAGTTATCGATTGCGTTTGTTAGCAAGTTAGCCACACATCTTTATATATGACATACCTTACCAAAGAGCCTATATTACAACCCTAGAAAGCCCTAATCCGATCCTTGATTAAATGTGCACACATATGCGATGTACGAGTCTTTGATTTTCACAAGTCGTTGAATGCATGTCTATGTTGATCCGAGCGTGTACACTTTCACTTTGGAAAACACGAGCGAATGAGTTCACAATTATATATATTTCCCTTTTGTGAGGACGCATTCTTTTGGTTTCAAGGTGAAATAGTTACCCGGGTTAGCTTGGTGGTTTTCGACAAAAGTGTTTATAATTGCAAAACTAAACCATATATGCACGACATGACTCTAAGCTCTTACTATAATCATTTCTCTTGATTTTGATTCTTTCTTTTGTTCGAAGACGAACAAACCAATTAAGTATGGGGTGGTTGATTCGTACGTTTTTGTCACGAATCTGTACTTGATTGAGTCTTATTTTAGTCGTTTTATTCTTTCTCCGAGTTAAGACTAGAGCTAAAATTGCATTGTTTTGCATTTTCCATCTCTTCACTTAATTTTCAGGCTTATTGATCGACAACTGATTCAAACGAGAATAATTCTGAGGTTTTCTCATACAGTTAGAACATCTGAAGGATTCGGAACACGAAGATTGGAGGAAAACGCTCACAAATAACTAAAATTCTCCGATCGGTGGAACTAGGTACCCGCACACCGACCGGGAGAGTTAGCGCACCGAGCGGATGCAAAGACAGAAACTTATGACCGATCGGACGAGGAACATGACCGATCGGACAAAAACGTTACGAGTCTGATTTCTGGAGATTTCAGTTACGAAACGGCTAGGATTGCTTTTAAAAAGGAGGGAGGCTAGGGTTTGCGAGGTCATTCATGCTGAGAGGCATTTTTGGAGGCTAGAGACACCACACAACACCCAAAGGTTGAGAGATTTGACACATCTCTCATACCTCTAGTATAAATCCATGCAATGCCGTATCAAGGTTCAATTCACAGCAGCCGTCGTTCTTAGTTAGGATTTTGGGCTTGTGACAAGTCTAGGGATTCTACACAACTCGGAATGCTTTCGTTCATCGTCTTCACTCGTTGAAAATAGTTCAACGATTAGTAATCTCTAAACTCATAGTCTTGATATTTTTGAAATAATTTGGTTTATAATTCGATATGAACAGTAGTTGGTAATGATTCGTTAGTAGATTGTTAAAGTTTTGGTGATTGGATTCATATCAGTGACGTTTTCGAATTATCGATTTTGGGTGAACCATTGGATTGAGAATGGAATAATGGTTGGCTTAGTTATAGTTTGCGAAGCATCTAGTATTTGGAATGAAAGTTGATCTTAGTTGTTAGAAGCATTTGATTGATAATCGCTATCGTTGTTTACAATTGTTGGAATGATGTTTAGTAGCTTGCAATAGTATTACAGTAGTTGTTTTTCTTATAACTTGTCGAGAGGTTGACACCCTCGAGACAAGAAGAGTTTGTCTTACTTGCTTTATTGATTTCTAAACAATTACAAAACCCCTTGAGTTCGCGTGTTTTTAGAGATAGAATCGTGTTATTAGTATAATAAATATCGTTTAATCCGATTCCCATTCCTCGAGAGATCGACCCGAATTAACTTGTCAAGTCTACAAGTGACCCCATTCTCTTGCGGGCGAACTTAAAACCTTTCAAACGTAGACGCGCATTTGTTTAACCGGAATTTAATTTTGAAAGGAACACAAAAGTTCGGCTCAGTTACGGTACGTCGAGATGCACCCCTTTCCCCCTCGGCAAAAATCACGACGCTCTTTACTTCATGTTTCCAACCGAACAAGTTGATCGATCGATCGTATCTTGGTTGTTGGTCGAATTACACGACACGTGCGAGTGCGCACATGCTCGTTGTTCGTTGATATTTTTCGATCGAGATCGGGTCAAAACCACCCCAGGTGCCTAAGATGATAAGATTCGTTTCATTTTTATGATTTTTCTTTCTTTTTTTTCGATTTTTTTTCATTGAAAAATACCGAGGGGAGATGTTTCCCCTCGGAAAAAACCGAGGGCCACCTCCTCCCTCGATTTTTTCCTAGAGGAAACACCTCCACTCGGTTTTATTCAATTAAAAAATAGAAAAATAAATTCGAAAAAAATAGGAAACGCGTACTTAACAATCAACACCCGACCTCATGGCAAAAATGGGAAGCTACGTATGAGTGAAACTGGGGGGAAGAATCCGCACGAATCGGATATTTTGAGGAACGTATCGAGATTTTTAATGGATTTACCCCGCCGAACCTGGGTTTTTTGATGCATACAAGTATTTTTGTTGGAAAGTTGATACATAACTAATGTAATGCGGTTGAAAGAGTCGGTCTTGAAAACCGAAGTACTTTCGATTAGAGTTTCGATTAAAAAAACTAGACCTTTCTAATGCTAATGCCTTCTTCCTTCATTAATTTTCAGTCAGGCAGGCTTATACCATTACGCTCACGAGCTGCCGATACTCTTCAATTTTCTGTTGAGTTCTATCCTGTAGAAATCTTACTTCTACAATTGGTGGGTCACCGGGTTATTCAAATAAGTCTGCAAGGTGAGGCTCTTCCCCTAGAATCCACTCCACGTGGTTTCAGAACGCCAAGACGCACCCCTCCCCGCCCCGTTCGTAAATTCTTGGGATTTATTTTTATTTTTTACTATTTATTTTTTCAATTTTTTTTAATTTTTTATTTAAATTCAAAAAAAAAAACGCGTAGTTAACGATCGACACCCGACCCTCGTGGTTTCAGGACGCCGAGTCGCACCCCTTTTCCCCTCGGCAAAATCACGACGCCTTTTCGCTTCGGGTTTCCAACCGAAAAAGTTGATCGATCGGTCGTATTTTGGTTGTTGGTCGAATTACACGACACGTGCGAGTGCGCACATTCTCGTTGATATTTTTCGATCGAAATCGGGTCAAAACTACCCCACGTGCCTAAGATGATATGATTTGTTTCATTTTTACAATTTTTATTTTTTTCTTTTCCAATATTTTTTTTAATTGAAAAAAACCGAGGGGAGACAACTCCCCTCGATTTTTTTTTCAGTTAAAAAAATCGAAAAAAACCCAAAAAAAATAGGAAATGCGTACTTAATGATCGACACCCGACCCTCGTGGTTCCAGGACGCCGAGACGCACCCCTCCCCGCCGTGTTCGTAAACTCGAGGGATTTATTTTATTTTTTTCCTATTTTTTATTTTTTTGATTTTTTTTCAAATTTTTATTTAAATCCGAAAAAAATAGAAAACGCGAACTTAACGATCGACACCCAAACCTCGTGATTCCAGGATGCCGAGACGCACTTCTCCCCGCCCCGTTCGTAAATTCTTGGGATTTTTTTTATATTCTACTATTTTTGAATTTTTTTGAATTTTTTTCAATTTTTTATTTGAATTCGAAAAAAAATAGAAAACGTGTACTTAACGTGCGACACCCGACCCTCGTGGTTACGGGACGCCGAGACGCACTCCTCCCCACCCCGTTCGTAAATTCTTGGGTTTGTTTTTATATTTTACTATTATTTTTAATTTTTTGAATT
>BMAC01000097.1:1768468-1791599 GCA_014905375.1 Phtheirospermum japonicum | reverse complement strand
AAAGAGGAAACGCGTAGTTAATGATCGACACCCGACCCTCGTGGTTCCGGGACGCCGAGACGCACCCCTTGCCCCTCGGCAAAATCACGACGCTTCTTCGATTCGCGTTTCCAACCGAACAAGTTGTCCGATCGATCGTATCTTGGTTGTTGGTCGAATTACACGACACGTGCGAGTGCGCACATGCTCGTTGATATTTTTTGATCGAAACCAGGTCAAAACCACCCAACTTTCCTAAGATGATAAGATTTATTTTATTTTTTCATTTTTTTTAATTGAAAAACACCGAGGGAAGATGTTTCCCCTCGGGGTGGCCCTCGGTTTTTTCCGAGGGGAAACATCTCCTCTCAATTTTTTTCAATTAAAAAAAAATCCAAAAAAATAGGAAACGCAGCCACCGCCACCGTACTGCAGCTAACACAACCACCACCACCGTTATCTCCACCGAAGAAGAAGAAGAAGAAGAAGAAGAAGAAGAACTCATTGCGTTCGAAAATTATATTCGAATGTGTTCATGGCATTCGAACCACAATTTCGAACACGTTCGGAATTGTGCGCGTTCGATCGCCATGAGCATGATTCATTATTTGTTTTTCAAACACGTTCGAAAATAAAGTTCGAACGTGCTTCTTGGCATTCGAGCCAAATCTTTGAACGCCATGAACATATTCATTACTGGTTATCCGAACGCGTTCGAAAATTTGGTCTGAATGTATGTTTTGACATTTTTTTTCTTCGTGTAATTGTGACGTGATGGAGTGTGTGTGTGTGTGTGTGTGTGTGTGTGTGTTTTCACTTCAGTGGTCGTCCGACGAGTGGTGGCGATGGTGGATGGCGGTGGTGGGCGATGGTGGCGACATGGGGTGGTAATGGAGGTTGAAGAAGATGATTTGTATTTTGAGGTGTTTAAATTTAAAGAGGTAATTTTGATATTTTTGTGTAAAAAAAAATTAATTGGAGTAAACTAATAAATTTTTGGGGTACATATATATATATATATATATATATTACCCACATGTATGTTGTCCATTCTTGAGTTTTGGATGTTCTGTGGTCCGATGCTCTGATCTAGATTTCCAAGGTAATTTTAAAAAATCTTCCGAACCAAACCACATTGGTATATGGTTAATATATAGTTTTCATTCAAATTGCTATTAAAATGTTGAATAAAAATTGTACCACTTATTTAACATCGGTTCGGTCCATATCGATTAAAATCGATTATACCGGCAAAATACTGGCTAAAAATTGGTAAAGTACTGGGTTATATGTAAGATATGTAATCCTAGCGGTTCAACCGCTTAACAATGATTTGACCGTTTTTATCCATCAATACTATGTGCATATAGGAATCAAGAACCAATGTTAACAAGTAGATTGATCAATCTCGATGGACCAAAAAAATGACTAACTAACCTCATATTGCTTCCAAACGAAGAATGAACTTAACAAGTTTCGTCATACGAATTGTATAATGATGACTAATGAACCTTTATAATGCTTTAAAAGAATATATCCCAATTTTTTTGAAATTTAACAATGTTTTCATAGGAATTGCAGCAACTCTAACTGAGACAAAAGGCAAATTTTGGAGTGGTCCCTCAAATATGGACTATTTGCACTAGTGACCACAAAGACCGACCCTTGAACAAAACAAATTTCAGTTTTTTCCTTTTTCCCTCCATCATTTCAAGTTCTTTCTGTATGGACATCCTCACCGCAAGACTATTTCATCTTTCGAAATCCTTGAGCAATACCAAATCTTTGAAACAAATTCAGACGCTTCATCAAAAAGCTATCTCTTTCGGCTTACAAAACAACATACCCATATGCAAGAACCTCATAAATCTATACATCTCGTGCGGCGCTTATCGATCCGCGAAATTAGTTTTCCGAAACATCGAAACCCCTTTAGACATCACGTTATGGAACGGCTTAATGGCAGCATACGCAAAAAACTCCATGTTTGCCGAGGCTTTTTCATTGTTCGAGAATTTGTTGCAATTCCCTTATTTAAAACCTGATAGTTACACTTACCCGAGTTTGTTAAAGGCTTGTGGCGGATTAAGAAGAGTAGATTATGGTGAAAAGATTCATACCCATTTGATCAAAACTGGGTTTTTATCAGATGTTGTTATAGCCAGCTCTTTGACCAGCGTGTACGCAAAGTGCGGTGTGTTTGGTTCAGCAGTGAAGCTGTTCGATGAAATGCCTCAGAGAGACTTACCGTGTTGGAATAACGTTATCTCTTGTTATTATCAAAGTGGGCAGTGGGAAAAGGCGTTGGAGTATTTTGAGAGTATGAAGAGCATAGGATTGAGGCCCGACTCGGTATCATTTACGACAGCAATTTCGGCTTGTGCTAGGCTGTTAGATTTGGAAAAAGGGAAAAAAATTCACAATGAAGTGTTGAGTAAAGGGCTTTTGATGGATGCTTACGTGAGTGCTACTCTTGTCGATATGTATGGGAAATGTGGCTGCTTAGAGAAGGCTACAGAGGTTTTTGACGAAATTAAGAATAAATGCTTGGTTTCTTGGAACGCGATGATTGGTGGCTACAGTCAAATTGGGGACAGCGCGTCATGCATTGGACTTTTAGTAAGGATGTACCAAAATAAAGTTAAACCGAGCTCAACAACTATAAGTAGCTTATTGGTGGCTTGTGCCAAGTCAGCACAATTAAGACATGGACGATTTATACATGGTTATATTATACGAAATGGTGTGTTTACAGATATTTTCGTTGAGAACTCACTACTCGACTTTTACTTCAAGTGTGGAGATATTGCTTTTGCCGAGAAGGTATTTAGAAAAAAACTATCGAAGCCGGATATAGTTGCTTGGAACGTTATGATTTCGGGTTACGTATCGGCCGGGTATTACTTTGAAGCACTTGGCATGTATGACGAAATGAGAGCAAAAGGTATAAAACCCGACGCGATCACCATCACTAGCGCCTTGGCAGCTTGTTCGCAGTTGGCTGCCTTAGAGAGAGGCAAAGAGTTCCATAAATACATTAATGAAAATCGGTTAAATTCCAACGAAGTAGTAATGGGTGCCCTTTTGGACATGTACGCCAAATGTGGTGCTGTAAAAGAAGCTGTATCTATATTCAGTCAGTTGCCGACGAAAGATTTAGTTTCGTGGACTTCGATGATCGTAGCTTACGGTTCGCACGGTCAAGCATTCGATGCCCTGAAGGTGTTCGACGAAATGCTGCAAAGAAAAGTAAAACCAGACAGAGTTACCTTCCTTGCAGTAATTTCGGCATGCGGCCATGCGGGATTAGTTAACGAGGGTCGGAATTATTTTAACTCGATGGTAAATGAGTATAAAATCCGTCCGACAATAGCAGAGTACTCGTGTCTTGTAGATCTTTTGTGCCGTGCGGGGAGATTAAACGAAGCTTACGAGGTTGTTCAGGAAAACTCTTTTATTAAAGAGGATGTTGACTTGCTAAGCACGCTATTTGCTGCGTGCCATTTGCACGGGGAGCTTGTTTTAGGGGAGAAGGTTGCAAATATACTTGTTGAGAAGGGACCGGACGATCCGTCAACTTATGTGGTTCTGGAAAAGATGTATGCGGCTACAAAGAAGTGGGATGAGGTGCGCAAGGTTAGATTTAAAATGAAAGAATTGGGATTGAGAAAAAACCCGGGTTGTAGCTGGATTGAGGTTGATAAGAGAATCCAGTCATTCTTGGCCGATGATAAGATGTTTGCGCAAGTTGAATCTGTTTATGGCTGTTTATCGATAATGTATGGTCACATGGAGAAGGACAAAATGGTTGCGCTGTGATGGATATTAATAGTTTTAATTGTCATTTTTTCATATCATTTTTTTTTTTAGTTTGTTAATTTCATGTCCATGAATTTATAAAGGATTACCAAATTTTAAACGATCCCTTTCCCTAATACTAGCTGTTAGCCAATGTTCCATCTTTCTGAAATACACTGATATTATTCACTGTCTAACTATATTTGATGGGGTTAGGCTTGATTAGCTGGGCACGAAGGATCGAGTAAAGAAACTCACATCCTTTATATATCCAACAAAGAGTTTACAAGTGAAAAATAAATCGCTCTTGACGACATATGCAAAGCCAAAAGTATGTTAAGCTAATAAGCTATAGTGACCTGTCATTAAACTCACATGAAAAAAGAAAACAGAATTCTTATAAAACATAACTGTGCACACTGCAGAGTCTTGGAAGTTATAGATAAAAGGCATGTGCTGCACGACAAAAAAAAAAACACACTAAATAAGAATCGTAGCATCAAATGTAGCAAGATCAATAATGACAATGAAGAACTAAACTAAACGTTGCCCCAGCCCGGAATTATACCAATCCACACACATCCCTACGGAGCTTTCTAATACCAACCACTCAAACGCCTACCAATCTCAAACGAGAAATAGGCATCAAGACAAGCGTAGCCAACCTGGCGATTGCTGAGCTCACGATTATCCCACCAGCTCAACGTGACATCATTCGGCTTTTCCATTTCTACCCCTACAATCTCTTTCACCAACGCTTTCAACCCGACATTACGCAATTCCTTCCTCCCCAGCTCGGTCGCTGCCCAAGAGCGTAGGTCCCTCCTTTTCGCTACCTCCAAATCATAATCGTTCCATAGCTTATCAACATCATTCTTGATTCCCACCCCAACAAACGTGTAATCGGGATTTTCAAGAAACTCTTGCAGTTGACGAGGGATACTTGTGGCGTGAATGATTTGGTAAACGAGGCAACATTTTCCGACACATAGTTGAAGGGTTGCGACCGGGTGATTGCGATTGTTCTTGAGATTCGGAGGCCATTCGACATCAAGGCCCACGATTAGGCGGTTCAACCTGCACCGATTGGCTATCTCGATGTTACGAATCCAGGCTTTGACCATAGAAGCTTTTTGGGTTACTAATGTCTCGATCTCGGCATCGATGTCCTCCACAAAAACAGTATAGAGTTTATGGGAATTGAAAGGCAACCTGTGGTCTATGATCCTTGCCTTCATTGTGATATCAAGTAGATAAGTTGTGACACAACGAGACAATGCTTCAATAATACATAAAAGCAGAGAATGAATATGTCAGAGTTTAAATCAAGTCAAGGAAAAACTGACATGTAGCAAAAATCCTTAAGTTTAAATCACATCAAAACTTGGTCGAGCCTAGATGTGGCTTGGTTTACCCAACTAAGGTGATTTACAAGTTATTGTGTCCTCAAGACGAGGGTCATACCTAGTACCTTCGTAGTGCCCAGGTATTTAAAAATTAAAATAAAACTGTCATTCTATTATTGTTTGAAATTTCAAAGATTTGAAACCTATTAGTAATTATTTTCTATTTAATCATGCACAAACTACATATTACTTTTTATAAGAACTGAAATAAGTATCACTATTCATACACATGTATTATATCAGATACATCAGGCAACTACATAAACAACGCAAAATATCTGCATTATTTAACAGATTACATTCTGATCTACATCCGAAATCAAAACCCTGCTTGAAACCCGACATCGGGTTTGAATATAAAACCCAAATCAGCTACGACTACGATTTACTAAACTTTGAGATTTTAAAACGTAAAATCTGTTCTCATACCGTAGGTAGTACGGCAATACTCGAAGCTTGTGCTCAAAGGTCTATGGCTACTTCATCTTCATCGCAAAGAAAATAAAGAAGCTAAAAAACCCTTTTTCAAATGAAAATAAAAGCAGACCCAATTATGTAGGACAAAACGTTTTCGGGAAAGTAACGTTGTAGTGGGCCAGTGGCGACTACATCAAAATTCAAGATTTTTAGCGTACATGTCGAAGGAAATAAGATTGAATTAAATAGAAATTTGATTCTATTATATTTCATTGCCATATATTCCAATTTATACTAGTTGAGATATATAAAAATTAATTTATAATAAATGAACACACAAATTTAATTAGAAATTCAAATAGTTGATTCGTAGAATTTAGTTTACTTCAATATTGTCTCATATAAACTAAGTTTGATTCGTATTCCAATTCAACATATATTTAAGTAGGAATTCAAAAGGTTGATTCATAGAACTTAGTTTACTCCAACATTGTCTCATGTAAACCAAGTTTGATTCGTACTCCCAAAGATTCAACTCATAATAGAAAGTATTTCTATAATCATCAATACTTCCACCATGGTCACTGTGAGTGCAACCAACGAGCTTCACAGGTACACGAGCATCATAGAATTATCATAATCAATGGAACCCAGTAATTTGAAAAAAATTCTCCATAAATCTAAAAATTAAACTTACTGCGAACATGATGTCAGCAGACCTTGTTATTTGAAAAAGGTTTCTCCATAAATCTAAAAATAAAACTTACTGCGAACATGATGTCAGCTGACCTTGTTACGGTAAGGTACATTAAGTTACCAACGAGATTTCGAAACATGGTTGTATCTACAAGCTTTCCTTCACCTTGTTTCCTTAATCTTAAACCGGTGAAGCACGGGGTTGCAATAGGATTTGCATTTTTCATTTTGAATTTTTTCAAAATATTCGTGCATATATTTCTTGTGAGATAAAGATCTATTCGTTTTTTTTTGTTGAACATTGATTCCTAAGAAATGATGTAATCCCAAGTTAGTCATTCCAAATTCATCGATAATTTATTTTTTGAAATTATTCACCATCTCCAAATCATCTCTAGTAATGATAAGATTATCAACATATAAACTCACACCATGAAATCACCTTTAAAAAAAATTTTAATGTAAAGAGTGTGCTCGTATGGATATCGTGCAAAGCCGAATTTTTAGAGATACTCATTAATACGTCCATATCAGGCACGTGACGATTGCTTCAACCCTTAAAACACGTTCTTGAGCTTGTAAACTTTATTGTCTTCTCCTTGTTTTATGAATCCGGGCAATTGCTCATGGTAGATTTCTTCTTGAAGAAAACCGTTCAAAGAAGCCGACATTCATTTGGAATAATATCCATCCATTTTGAGTAGTAAGGGAGATAAGCAGTCGAACGGTATCAAGTCAAGAGACGGTAGTAAATACTTCATTTATATCTCCACCTTTTGCTTGTAGTTGCTACGAACCTTGCTTTGTATTTGTGGACAGAACCATCTATATTTGTCTTTCGTCTTGGACACCTATTTTACACCGGTTGGAGTTTTGTTTGGAGGCAAGATATTGAGCTCTCACATAACAATTTTCTAAATGGTCTTGATTTCTTCATCCATAACATCAATCTATTTTTCTTCTAGTGAGGCTTCTTCATATGAGGCTCGATCTTCTCCTCAAAAGAACTCAAAGTACACATAGTCTCGAACATTGATTCTTCAGTTTCATCGTAAATATCTCTTAGGCTTCTTGTTATTCTTGGTATTGATACCGGGGAACTTTGATGAGGTACAAATGGATGGATATTATTCCAAATGGAATTATAACAAGAAATGTTCAAGGTGATGAGCATCGTCACCTTCAACCTCAAGAAATATTTGATTTGATGTTCATAAAATTTTGAAAAATTATAACAAGACTTTTCATCAAAGTCAATATCTTTGCTGATCACAATCTTGACTTCAGGTTGTAAAGCTTTAACCTTCTGATTATAACCAATGAAAATGGGTGTTTTCAGATTTGTCATCAATCTTCGATCTCAAAGCATTTCGAACATGAGAATATGCGAGACTGACAAATCTTCGATCTCAAAGCATTTCGAACATGAGAATATGCGAGACAACAAAATATTCTTAAATGACTAACATTCGGTTTCTTGCCATATCAAACCTCATATAGAGTTGAATTCTCCAGGTTATTTATCGGTGACCTATTTATCAAATAAATAACACAATACACAACTTCGGCCTTGGCAAAATTTTCTTTTTCAGCATGCATCTAACCATATCAATAAAGGTTCGACTTTTGCACTCTACAACAATAATTTGCTGCGGTATAACGAGCAGTCAATTCATGTATGATTCCATGATTTTTGCAAATTTCTTCAAATAAAGAAGATACGTATTCTCCTCCACAACTGCTTCACAGATTCTTTATTTGAAAACCAGATGATTCTTCAACTTGTATCTTGAACTCTTTAAAACATGAATGAGTTTGGGATTTTTCTTGTATAATCATCGACAAACAATAGTAAATATCGACTTCCTCCAAGCTATGGAACATTCATAAATCCAAGGTCGGTGTGCAATAACTCCAATGGTGATTGTGATTGCCATTTGGATTTAAATGGGAAAGATTCACGATTTTGCTGAAGAGTGAGACGGTAAAAGAATAGTCTCTTCCGTTTCAGAAGTAGGTTCGGCAGGCGGTGGTGATTGAGTCGCCGGGGGTAGTGAATTACAGGTAGTGTAGCATGCGACAGAGAACTGGGTTCAGCAGGTGTTATACCAGATGCCGTACCATCCTTCGACACATCTTGTGCGTTAATCCAATAGTGATCTCATTAGTTAGAAATAAGAGTCCTAGTAATTCAAAACTAGCAACACATTAACTAGGGAATGAGAATTATATTCAAGTTAAATACCAAAGATGATAAATATCACAGTTTTACTAAATAATTAATATCCAATAGAATTAGACTCTTCAATATCCTTCAAAAGTAGAAATCATATCTTGCAAATTTGTAACTGCAGATTTGGTAAATAGAAATCATGGTAAAATTGCGCAACATTCTTCAGACCGTTCCAACAAAAATATTACACTTGAAATATCTTAACAAAATCAAAATATTCAACGTTTTTTTTTTTAAATTTAATTACTATTCAGTTCATATGACAAACACAAATTGATTGTTAGTATTTTTTCATAACAGACGTTGAGAAGAGGAAACAAAAAAAAAAAATCAATGATGCAAATTGCAATCCATGAAAACATCAGCCCAATACCACCAAACTGTTACGTAGCTCATCTATTGCCAAACTATCGATCTCAAAGAGGTACACAAATCCATCAATGAATTTCAACGATTAATCATCAGTCGACAAAACTCTCAACCATTAACGCTTTTACTAAGAAAAATAATTCTTACCATACGGATTCATATCCTCAGAAAATCAATACATAAAAAAGAATAAAATTCCTAAAACATGGATGATTATTCTTCATGTCATGTCCGGGATTATTTATCGTGGTGATTTTTACATGTTGTATTAGTGACGAATTCGGATTGTAAGTTGGTAACCCCCGATCCATCCAACCATTTATCTACGCACAAAAATATATTTCCATTTTCATTTAATTCAATCTAAAAGCAGAAGCATTTAAAATCCTACCAATCTCAAAACTCACAAAAGCATCAACACAAGCGTAGTGTACTTGATCAGGCGTGAGCCACCGATTATCCCAACCACTCATCGTCACCGCCTTAGGTTTTTCCATCTCCCTCCCCAGCACAGTCCTCGCCAGAGTCTTCAATCCCGCACTCTTCAAATCCTTCATACCAAACACATCCGACGCCCAACCCCTCAAATCAATTGCGTTCGCATTATACCCAATTTGATAGTCCCGTTGAAGTTTATCCAGATCGGATTTAACTCCGACTCCGACGAAATTGTGGTTGGAGTACGAGAGGAACTGGATTAGCTGGAGGGGAAAGTACGGGGAGTGGATGAGCTGGTAGATGAGGCAGCAGCGGCCGACGCACAGCTGGAGGGTGGCGGCGGGGTTTTGCTGGTGGCGCGTGAAGTTTGGGCGCCACTCGAGGTCGAGGCCGACGATCAGGCGGTGGCCGTAGAGGGAGGTGATGTCGGAGATCCATTGGGCGACGGCGGCGGGATCGTGGGTGACGGTGGTGTAAACGACGTCGTTGAAGAAGACGACGTTGTGGAGATTGGAGGGCCTGGGTGAGTGGTGGTGGTGGGTCGTCGTCGTCATCTCGTTTGATTTTCGGTAGGGGTGTGGTGGTGTGTTGTGTGTGTATTTGGTGGGTCATTGTGTTTGTGGTGTGCGTGCCTAATTTCAACAACAAAAACAAACCAACCTTTTCTTTTGGTATAAGATTTAAAAATCTATTAGTTAAATATATTTAACTTTGTTTTTTCTGACCACGGAAATGTGATTATGAAGTTTATTATATTGATTTTTTAGTATTATAATATTTGATCGAATGAAACAAATGAATTGAAACATATATAAGACAGTGAATAAAATGTATTGTGCCTTAGGTAAAATAACAATTTGAGGAGATCGACAATTGAACAAGCAATGATATGACTGAATTAGCAGTGTATAGTTTCAAGATCCTCGCAAGCAACCACATGTTAAGAAGGATATTCTAAATTTTCCTTTTTATTTTTTTAAATTTTTTTTATATTACAATGAAAATGTTGTTCTCATACATTCATATATGTTTCATGATTTCCTTGATAATTTTAAAGCATAATAATAAAACCATACATTAAATCTTCATGCTACTGCACAAAGCCATTTAGCCAACATGATAGGAAATGATCCTTTTTGTTTCACCCATGGCGGAATGAATATTGTCTTTCAAATTCTAAGAGTATGCTTATGAGAAAAAATTCACAAGCTTATCGACAAATACGAAATATTAGCAGCACAGACTATAGCCAGGACCGGACATCTTCATACCATAATACCTTGAACTGAAGCTACCTCCTCCCATTTGCTGTGCATACTCGACAAATACGTCCCGAGCACTAGCTTCCCAGGCTCTAGCCATTTGTCTCACTGTTATGGGCTGAGGAAAATTTCTAAGTTTTATACCGAAATTCGACTTTGCCTTCGTCCACAGATATTTACCTTCCTCAGAATCACTGCCCAACATCGGAATTTATAAGGATCAGATATATATTTTATTTCTACGTGAAGAAAATCCATGAATTTTCGCGCCAGAAACTACTAAATTAACAAGAATATGTACATTGTTTAGTTTCTTACCCACAGCCACGAGACATTTTTTCAGACACAGTAGGAGAAAAAGCGGGATAATCAGCAGGCACAATCAATTCCAGAAGCAGTTTGTGAATCTGTGAGAGCAGGGAAGAGTAAAATAAAATGTCCAATGTAATGAAATATTTAAGGTAAATTGCAAAAGATACCTATAAGATTAGTTTAATTACATATACGATCCAGTTATCTTCAGAAATTACATGTATCCCTAAAGGTATTATAAATATTAACCAAATACTTCATGAAATCTGTAAAGTAAATATTAAGGGGGTGTTTGTAATTTCCAGAGATAATTGAGTGTGTGTTTTTATATATATATAGTTATACTGAATTTCAGTGTTTTGTTTTTAAATATATCACCCTTTAAAACTAAGTAGTTAAAGATTCTTAGGAGCATTACCATGTGTTGTGAAGCAGGTCCAACGGGAACATACGAGCACCGAATGAGAATACCTTCATCAAATCCAATCCTTGAAACATCATCGATGCTCATCACATCAACCTTCACTTCCATAAACCTCTGATTGATCTCTTTGATCTCTTGAAACAGCACATCACTTGGCTGCAAACATCACCGACGTTCATGGATGAAACAAGAAAAGCATTATATTAGACGACATATTAAACCAAGGGAACAAAAACGCATATTGATCTTGATCAATAGTTATTATTTTCATTAAAACACGAGTAAGTAAAAAAAATATATTACAGGTTAAATTACAGAAACCACCCCTGAGCTTCAGCTTAATTACAGAAAATCCAATTATCTTTCAACAATTACGGCTACCTCTTTTTTCAGTCTCTTTGCTCTCGCACAACATTGCGTTTCGATTTCCATGTGATCCTTCGTTGCCGACTGCATTCTGAATTTTCTGATGTCATCAGCCAAGTCCTGGAAAACGATTTTCGTAGAATCATCATGGAGAAAGTTTGCAGCAATCCTGTCTGTTAAACTGATGACAGCACTGATATCCTGTATAGCAGAATTCAAAGCTCTCGGTGACATAGATGTCACCTTCGACATGAAAGCGAAACAAGCATCAGCGAAAAAGGCGTGCAATATATCTACAAACATGCAAATTGTAATCTTAACAGTTAACAACTAACTCAATTCAGCTTTATATCGCCTTTCCCCCCCTTTCTGTTATGAAATCACTTTATCTAATGTAAATTTCCCATTCAGGCATTTTTACATACAGTTGATATGCAATAATGCATTTTGCAGACCCAACACATATTCAAGTTGCATGAAACGAAAATTCCAGTGGCGAGAAAAAAAAACCCAAAAAACTGAAACTAACCGCGTCAACCAATCGCTTCACTGGATCAACTTTTCCATCACGCGATGATTGTTTCTCAGCAGACTCTGTATTCACATCGGAATCGATCGCGCCTTGACGCGCATCAGCAACAATTAGGTTTTGGGTTGTGCTTTGCAATGGCGGATCTGCTGCAGAATTTGGGGAAAATTTGCAATTCTCATCGATCGACAACGGACTCTTCGCGAAATCAGCAGGCTTCGAACATGGAGTCAACGGAGTCAAAGGGGAAGGAAAAGCACACGACGAAGCGGATGCTGAAACAGTAGCAGATTTAGAGAATTTCGACGAAGACGATGGTGACGATAAATACTTCAGATCGATCCCCGAGCTCGATTGCGGCGAATTCTGAGGAGAATTAGCTCCGGCGGCGGCGGATAACGGAGGCCGTCTTTGATTGATTAATCCTCCCAGACGCCTCGGTTTTTTCTGATCCTCGGTCTTCTTTCTCTGCACAACCTGCTGTTTGTTGTTTCTCTGTCTCTTCATTGTTTGGTCATTTGTCTGCCTGTTATTCAGAGGAGGAGAAACAGCTGTGACTGAATCAGGTTTGAAATCCCATTGGCTGAAAACGTTTTTATTATTCAGCTGAGCTGGATTCATCGGATGAGACGCGTTGGGCTGGTTGTTGAAGCTCGGCTGCGGCGTATTATTGAACTGGATTATATTTTGTAAGCAAACGCCGTTGTTGGGCTCGACTATTAGTTGGTTCTGCTTTTGAGCGTGAGCGTTGCTGGTTTTGGCTTGGTTCGCGTACTTAACGACGTCGTTCATGGTTTCGAATAACTTTTCTTTTCTCCAACGTGAGATATCGGATCGAGACATACTTAGGAAATTAACTACCCTTTCCACGGATATTCTGATCTTTTCGCATTTGTTCAGTGTCTCTGCGGTGTTTGCCTGAGTGAAAATTTTGGTCATGATTAATAATAATAATTATTATTATTATTTACTTTATTTTTGAAAGAATGGTTTATATTTTGTGGATAGACTATTTACGTACCGATTGCCTCATTTCTTGTGACCTCTTGTATAAGGTGAGCAAATCAGGCAAAAACATCTCCTTCATTTGCAAAATCTGTGGGAAAGTTTTGGAAGAATTTATGTAGTTACTGATGTCGATGAATCAAAAGATTCGATAACTAAAATTATGTACCTTGTAATATGCATGATCCATCCATTCATCGGAATTCGTCAGCTGATGAGGTTGAGGAGTGGATTCTGATAATGCTTTGAAAGACAAAAAGTGTATAAAGAGATCATTCAAATGAATCGAGCAGCAAAATAAAGTGTGTAATTTCGATTAATGTCATATAACATGTGATGACAAAAGGCATATAAAGGATATCAAACACAAATCACCAATAGAAATTTTTATAACAATAGAAACTCCCTGTTTATTTATTAGGAGATTAGCCAATTTAAAAATAATTTATTTTCCATAGTAATTTCAAGATTTATAATCAACAGAATCAAACCACTAGCAACACAATAAATTTCATTAATTTTACCTTGTAAAGGCCCAAAACCAAGACGCATGGTTTGGGCCTGATTTCCTACAGGCTTCATCTGATCGGCCAATGTAACATTCTGCGACTGATGAAAAGTCGACATGTGTAATAACTCCGGTTGTGCACTTTCAGACACTAAACCACTCTGTCTTTCGAAGCCTTTATCCAGCATTGTCGTTTGGTTTGAATGGCATACCGGCGATGCCTGTTATTTCAGAATTGCATATACTGTTAAATCAAATTCAACGGTTGCGTGTAAATTAAATGCTAAAGCAACGAGATAAATGCTGTATGGTCTTTCTTTTGTCATAGAAAATATATCAATGCTTATATTGCACAAGAAGAAGTACACGTATACCTGCACTTGTCGATGTTGCCTCAAGTTACTTGGATATGAATTGGATTGCATCAGAAATTGATAAATATTTGAACTCTCAGATGCCTGCTCAACGACTTGATTTTGCAATGATTGGGGCTGGCGAAAATTCGAGGCCGTATAGGATATTGAAGTTTCCATTCTTTGGTTATCTGTAAATTACACCATAGACATAATATATCAAGTTTAATAATATTTTTTTGGTAAATAAATGCAACTTATGTTAAACCATACACAGAAACATAACAAATGAAGAAAGATATCAAAAACTACAAATTCACATTAATTCTTGAGCTATACACCATATCAATTTTAAATGAATCAACCATTGAAAATTGGCAAGTTAAGAAAAACTGAAGTGATGAAGGTAAAAATATTTAAGTTCTATGGTTACCTGATTGTTGATGCTGCCACATGCTGGTGTTGTTATTATTACTATTACTATTATTATTTGACTGCAAATGACAGAAGGCAAAAATGATCATCAAATCAGTAATTAATAAAGCTCAAACCTTGGCAAATTAGAAGAATTTGAAGAATTTTGAGATATATTAAAAGAACATACAGTCATCGCAGCAATTCCTTTATTCTGTTGATTATAATTACTCAGACCACATGATGGCAAATTAGCTCCTCCACCTATTCTGCACATATTAAATTTAATTTAACACTATTAATTTCCAGATCGGAATTAATCCGTAAGAAACGGAAAGAGAAGAAAATAAATTAATTAACACGAAGAATGCAAATTACTCATCAACAGTTAGAACCCAGATATAACTATAGATTATCGGAAAATTGATCCCCAATTAATACACTAATTATCAAAGGGAAAAAAAAACTGAAACCCTAATTAAGAAAAAACATGAAAGGAACTCTGCATAAAACCCTAGGTATCCTTCCAAAAACATTAAATTGACAAATAAATCGTAATCTATACATGATATCTAAGGACAAAATTCAATAGTTAATAATTATATGAAAAAGAAAATCACCTTAAAAGGAATATTGTGCCATGCAACACAGTAGTATGCCGGAGTTATCATCAAAGCAAAGAAAGAACAAACAAGAAATAATCGGATGTTGCGTTTAATATCTTGATATTGAAATTAAACAAGGCCCCGGGGTTAAAAATCAAGGAAAAATGAAGAAATTAAAAAGGGGCTTCCTCGTAAATCTGGTTTCTTGAATTAAAATCATATCAGAAATATTTTTACTCTAAAATCAAATCATATAGTTCCAAAAAAAAAAAGAGAGAGAGAGAAAAAAAAAAAAAAAAAAAAAGAGAAGAAAAACTATGTATGCATGATTTTTTTTCCCAAAAATAAAAATAATTACCCCATATCGGCAGCAAAATCGGGCAAGAGTTCTTTAATCCAATCTTCAATCTCTGATGATTTATTTTTCTCTTCATCCATCATATCTTCAACTTATCTGTAAACCCAACAAAGATTTATCCATTCAGGCAAACGGTTTTTGAAATTAAACATTTAAAAGAAAAAAAAAAGTTCACAGTGAAGCACGATAAACAAATAAACGAAGAATAGCAAAAATATTAACTGATAATGGTTTTACTTTAAACATGTACACGCTAATTCCGAATCTTGATATTGATCGATCTTATAAGGAAAATTTAGAGAAAGAGAGAGATGATTTAGGAAACTTGGAGAGTTCGAAACCGAATACGTTACGGTTATGTAATTGTCACACACACACACACACACTTACACTTACTCGTGTGGCTTCGGAGCAATTACAATATGATAATTTATTTTTACTTATTGTGTGTGCAAACACAATGATTTAATTAAGCGATATCTCTAGATTGTTTTGCTTTGAAAATATATAGTATTCTCTCATTTTTAACAAAGATAACTGCAGTAGAATTTTTTGGATTATTTAATTTATGGAATTTCTTTCATGAATTCCATTAAATTATAATGGAATTCTGTAAAATATTATGATATGAATTATATGGATATATATTTTAGTGAAATTCGTTGAATGCAATTAAAAAATAATATTATGGATTGTTATAAAAATTTCATATTTCTTTTAGAATAAAAATTAATACAACTTAATCCGAAAGATGTAATTAATTTTTTATTTTTAGAAACTTTTTTTTAATAGACTTAACTAAAAATTACATAATGTAATTTTACCTTATTCCTTTTTATTTGAAATCCTGACAACTAATTTTAAAAATATTCAAAAAATCATTAATTGTAACTTGTTATTAGTTCTAAATATTATAAATTCAGTAATATTGATTTTTTCTTTTATTTCAATTTTATTACAAGATGCATGGTATATCTCTACTTAAAGAAAATAATTCATAATAACATACCAACTATGATGATAAGAAATATAAATTTTAATATTTTCTTTTTATTTAAATTAGAAGAATATTTCATAATATTAAAATAATAATAATAATAATAATAATAATAATAATAATAATAATAATAATAATTCATTATACTTTATGTGCATATGGTATGTTATTAGTGTAATATCATTCCCATATCATATTATATGGAAATATGATAGTTTCTTAAAAAATCGTGAGACGAATAAATTAAATAGTTTTTTGCTCATTTGCGAGTTATAATAATTTCATGTATCTCGCCCACTGATTTTTTTTCTCTTTATAGATTTGGTATATTATATTTTCAAAAAACTAAATAAAGTGAATAATTATTTTAATACTAGAGTGAAAAAGAAAATTATTATTTATCTTTTAGTAATATATATATATATATATATATATATATATATATATATATATATATAGATAGATAGATAGATAGATAGATAGATAGAGAGAGAGAGAGAGAAAGAGAGAGAGAGAGAGAGAGATTTATTTATATTAATTATCTAAATTTTAAAATGAATGAAAAGTTAACTTCCATAAGATTTTGAGAGTAGGATGCTAGAATTTGGTAGAAATTTATGCAAGTGTATTTTAAATTAGTCAATTTTTAATATTCCAAAGAAATCTATCATTTCATGAAATTCACAAGAATCAACTAGAAATAGAGAATACTAGAATTCTAGAATCAATAAAATTTCAAGTTGAGAACACTAAAATTTCGTGAATTCGCATAATAACAATTTAAGGATACATGAAATTGTATGAGATTTTAAAAGGGAAAATTTATATTATTCAATTTCTAAAAAAGAACCATGATATTGTGCGGTGTCAAAACACATTTGGTCAAATTATCAGAAAAGGTCAAAAACTATCCATTTCGACTATTTTGATGATGTGTCATGATTAATAAACTTTTAAATGATAAATAAATTACTGAACTATACTTATTTCGTCCTCCTTTTTATTTAATGAAAAATATGAATAGGATAGTAAAAGGGAAAAAAAGAAAATAAAAATAGGAAAGTAAAAGGCAAAAAGAAAAGAGAAAATAAAAAAAAGTATGAAATAAGTAATTCAATAATTGTTTATCATTTAAAATTTTAAATTAAATGATAAGTAATTACATAATCATACCACATCATCAGAATAGCTCGAACAGGATAATTTTGGATCACTTTTTGATAACTTGGTCAACTTAGTATGTATTTTGATTTAGACAATATCATAATTTATTTTTGGAAAATGAACAATATCATAAACAAAAAAATAATTTTTTTCAATTTTAAAATCCACCGAATTCTATGTTAAGTACATCCCTAAGTAACAATTATAATGATTCAATGTGATTTTTATTGAATATCAATAGTAATATTCAACATTGATTCAAAATGCTTGAACAACCTTTTTGATAAAAGAGTGAAAATCGAAACTCAAGCATATATGCCTTACCAAATAATTGAAATGAGAAGCGTCGATAAACAACAGTCAACACGTGGTTTAATAAACTCAAGCATATATGCCTAACTATAAAATGAAACAATCATAACATCAAACCCTTCCAATGGTCACGTAACTTTAGTAAATACTCTCAACGAAATAAATCTTTACTTAAAAGTGGATAAATCCTTAAAATCCTTAGTATAGCTTTTAGTTACACTGCCCCAGTTTTCTTTTTTTCCCATTTCTCTTACGAGTTCTGTTATCAAGCCCGATATATTTTCGAAAAATTTAAATGTTTCTATAATTTTATTTTTTTCTTTGATTGAATCAGTCCGGAATTAAATGGATCGCGACGCTACTAGTCGAGAAATTATCGTCCCTAGTTCGTTTTAAAAACGGTTACTCACCTCCTAACTTCCTTTAGAGAAAGTTGAACTACAAATTATTTGACTCATTCAGTAGCTGATCAACACAACCCTTGTTATTTTCCTACTCTAGATGTACGAGATATTTTAAAGATATATTAAAATATAGCGAACACAGGTTGAAGCAAGAACCTTTATTTTATTAAGAACTTGAAAAACAATTTATTACATCAGTACTCTCCTTTTGAGAGGAGATAACCTTTTAACCCCACAGAGGAGGCTTGTACTCAAAGATACATAAAATACCTAATACAAACTCTTATTACAACACTCTTTATTATTGCACACCAAACACTTACTTTTAGATTGTATTTATTATTATGAGAAAATAGAGGTAATGAGCGATGCCTTCTACCTCCTCCAACTCCTGAATTTATAGAAGTTTGGCGAACTTGAATCCGGACTTCACATTTGTAATTTTCTTGAGAATTCTCCATCTCAGATTTCTTAAGAATTTCTTTCGCATAACCTTCTTGAGAAATGAATATTACATCATTTCTTTGCTTCACCTCAATGCAAAGGTACTAAGACATCAACCTAAAGTCCATCATCTTAAACTCCTTCGCCATGTCTCTCTTGAACTCATCGAACATATTCGGATTATTTCCTATAAAAATCAAGTCATTCACATACAAACAAACAAGCAACATATCACAATTTTTATTATTTTTTATATAAAGTACATGTTCATGTGGACATTTAGTTATTGATTCGACTATTCCAAGCACGTGGGGCTTGCTTCAAGCCGTAGAGAGCCTTCTTCGACTTCTACACTTTATTTATACCCTTTCATGACATAGCATGGTGGTTGATCGATATAAACTTCCTCCTCTAAAATTTCATTCAAGAAAGCAGATTCCACGTACAGTTGATGAGTTTTTCAATGATTTTGAGCCGGAATCAATATGATCAACTGAATAATTTTAAGACGAGCTACAGACGAAAAAACCTCATCGTAGTCAATCCCCGGGTTTTTCTACCAAACTCGCCTTGTATTTCTCAACTTCGCCTTTCGCATTTATTTTATTATATAAACCCACTTTACGCCAATTGAACTTTTACCTCTTAAAAGTGATGCAACCTCCTAAGTATCATTCTTCTTGATCGCCTTAATTTCTTAATTCATAGCAATTCGCCATTTTTCATCACGAACGACATCATCACACTCAACTAGTTCAATTTCGACAAGTAAACAAAATTGAGTAAATTTTCTCAAATACGTTAATTCTTCTATGGCATCATATAAGTCACTTATGCTTCTAAATATTCAAAGACCTTCACTATAACTCGAATCATCAACACAAGCACTTTGTGATGGTGGCATTGGTGGTGGTGTGTTCAGTTCCTTTATGGCTTCTTCCTCGTCATCAAAAAATGGGTTATGTAGATAATTTTTATTTTGATCTTTCCACTCCCACACACCTTCTTCATTGAACTCAATGTCTCGACTTATCATAATTTTCTCATTGTTTGGATTGGACAACTTATAGCTTTCGAATTTAAATTATATCTGATGAAAATATATTTTGCACTTTTATCATCAAGTTTCGTTCATTTTTAGTATGGCTTCGGTTCATCAAATAAACCGCGCAAGAAACAGGTTCGGCCCAACATTCCTTTGTCATATTCTTTCTTTTCAACATACTCCTCACCATGTTAAGGGTAGCCCGGTTCTTCCTCTCGGCTACTCTATTCTCATGTGGTGAATATGGAGTCGTCATGAGATGATGAATGCCATTTTCTCAAAATAATAAATGAATTCATTTGATGTGAATTCTCCACCTCTATCGGAACGGAAATATTTGATTTGACAGCCACTTTGTTTTTCCACCATCTCTTAAAGACTTCAAACACCTCCGATTTCTCCTTCATAAAATACACCTAAGTTTTCTTGAGTTGGGACTAGTTTCACCTATTTAAAGGACTGGGTAACTCATGAAAAAATGACGAAAGGACCATGCTCATCTTCTCCATTCCCGTCGGTCCCCGGCCAAGACCCCGACCACCTCCTCGCTGCCATAGCTAGTGTTGCATAGATATATGGCACACCTTGCTCCATATCCCTTGGAGATGAGGCTGCCTACATTTTCGATGGCAAACCCTACTTTTCTCCAGCCATCGCCGTCTGGTTTGGTCACCCTCTCGCCACCACCTTTAGGTTTGAGTGCCTCGCTGCCGTCTGATTTGATTGCCCAACCGGTTAATACGCCTACGTCATCTTCGTCCCTCACGAGTCCGTCGACACTTTTTCCCTTCGCTGCAAACCCTAGTAGCTTTACATCGCTGTAATCTGGTCTGCGCCCGCCTCCAGCGACCGTGAAGGGTTTGGCTTGTAGCACAAGCACCGTTCACTTTGCCAACGTGCCTTTCTTTTTTGGATCTCTTTCGATTTCTAAAACTCTAGGTCCATTACTTGCTACGCAAACTACCCCCCTCCACGTTTCTTGGAGCTCCCCCGATTTTTGGATCGCCGCCTCTGGTCACCTCCACAGTTGTAGGACCTTGGCAGTTTTGTACAAATGCGGCTGTGTCATCTCCGGCCAATCTGAATGCAACAACCCCCGTTTTGCTGCCTTTTAGACCCCACTGAATTATTTCCCGGCTTACAACCTCTCATACTCCGGTGGCACTTATTCATCGCCTGTTTCGGCATTGCATTCAGCTCAAAGTCAGGATTTTCAGTAGCATTATGGCACGCTTGCTGCCGCTGTGGCACAACCGGTTCCAATCTACTCTTTTAGACCCGAACCAGCACCTTCTCCCTTGCAGCCGGTTCAATCCTCGACCATTAATCCCCGAAACATACCACAACCCACTTACTCACAAATAATGTCCGAAAAAGTTCCACTCTCCCTTCCAGTAAAAAAGGGTGAATTCTATTCGGTTACTATTGATGAAAAAGGTTTATCAAAGTCGCGTTTCTGAGTTACGTGGATCTCTCATCGAGTGATTAATTCAAACGAAGGGATCGAAGCCGCTCTCGCTCGAAAATCTTAAATCCTTATTACGTGATGCTTGGAAATGAAGGCTTCTTGGAAATTTGTCCCACTTGGCAAAGGTTTTTTTCAATATTTGATTTTCTGATACCGAGGATAGGCCCGAGCATTCGTGAAACCCTCATGGCGGTTCGGCACAGCCACATTTTGACTCTCTCTATGGACTCTGGACTTCAGTCCTTATAAGGTATCCTCGACTACATCTCAAGTTAGCATACGTATTTATGAACTTCCAATTGAGTATTGGGATCGGTCGTTTATTTTGAGTATTGCTAATGTGACTGGATATCTGATTCGAATTGACGATCGACCTGTTAAAGGAATAGTTGGGCATTATATAAGAAACAGTTATGATTGAGTGGTCGGGTTATTATGGTTATGTTTCATTTGGTTATGAAAATTTGCCTATTTTTTGCTCGACTTGTAAGATTGTTGGCCATTATGTTGGAGAGTGTACATCTTTGAAGCCTCAGGTCGACCATAACGTCCCCACCGACTCTTGGCAAAAATTCGATTATACAAAAAGATCACGTCAATGCTCGGTTTCCAATGATCACCTAGAACGGCAAAGATAAGAGTTTTGTTCGAAACCGAGTACCATTCATGCAAATAATGCCTCTAAACCTTCTACTTCTACTTCTAATACATTATTAACTTTGAATGCTTTTGACGTTTTGAATAATGGTGATTGCATGAATTTGGATTAATCTACGCTTCATAACACGACTGTGGTGAGCCACGAATCTGTGGTCCCCTCAGATCAAGTGGCTTCTGATAACATTGTTGTTAATCTAGACACGGATGATCTTAAGACTAACCGAACCGATGATGGAGCCCCCCGTCCAGCGCCAAAGCTAGCCACATCCCGCGGTTTGGACCATGGTGAGAAACAGCCTACGCAGCTTTGCAAGGAGAACCATTCGAACGTATACAGGTTGGCTGAGAGTGTTTGTGAAACTTCTGGACAGCTTGTGCTTTACGAGGAACCTCCGCCACCTTCCGCGCACTACTGCAGAACAACACTTTAACGGCGATTTTTTTAAAGCTTTTAACGGCGGTTTTTGAACCGCCGTTATATCGACCGCCGTTAAATTTTATGGTGGTTTTTAAAAACCGCCGTAAAAAATCATGAATTAACGGCGGTTTTTTAGGGATTTAACGGCGGTTTTGGAACCGCCGTAGAATGCAGCATTTTTACGGTGGTTTTTTAAAAATACCTTCTAGAAAGCCTGTTTTCCAGAACATACTATTTACGACGGTTCTGGAAAATACCTTATAGAAAGTAGTAAAAAAAATTAAAAAAAAAAGAAATGAAAATAAAAATCCAATTATAAAAAACTAATACTCTCAGTAAAAATAAAACCATATTTTCTATTAAAACGATGAGTAAGTACAAAGTTTAGTTCAAGCCACGACGAACAGATATAAATCGAGAAACTTATTAAGATGAGTAAGTTTTTATGTGGGGGAAAAGAAGTAGAAAATAATAAAAGCTCAACAACTCTAATTACACTCCACCAATGAACAATGTATGAAAAATTACATTAAATTCACTCATTATCAGAAGTAATTACAAATGAGTTCTCCAACACCTACACTCTTCCTCAAATTCCATGAGCCAGCGGAAAATTTAGTTTAAATCAATTATGTTCACAAATCTGTATGGTTATAATTCAGAAATTAATGGCAAAAGAAAAATAATGGGTGAGTCCAGTTCCAATCAAGAAATATACTCAGAAATTAATTGTAAACACATATTCCA
>BMAC01000097.1:1757104-1768443 GCA_014905375.1 Phtheirospermum japonicum | reverse complement strand
TTGTGAACATAATTGATTTAAACTAATTTTCCGCTGGCTCATGGAATTTGAGGAAGAGTGTAGGTGTTGGAGAACTCATTTGTAATTACTTCTGATAATGAGTGATTTAATGTAATTTTTCATACATTGTTCATTGGTGGAGTGTAATTAGAGTTGTTGAGCTTTTATTATTTTCTACTTCTTTTCCCCACATAAAAACTTACTCATCTTAATAAGTTTCTCGATTTATATCTGTTCGTCGTGGCTTGAACTAAACTTTGTACTTACTCATCGTTTTAATAGAAAATTATGGTTTTATTTTTACTGAGAGTATTAGTTTTTTATAATTGGATTTTTATTTTCATTTCTTTTTTTTTTAATTTTTTTTACTACTTTCTATAAGGTATTTTCCAGAACCGTCGTAAATAGTATGTTCTGGAAAACAGGCTTTCTAGAAGGTATTTTTAAAAAAACCACCGTAAAAATGCTGCATTCTACGGCGGTTCCAAAACCGCCGTTAAATCCCTAAAAAACCGCCGTTAATTCATGATTTTTTACGGCGGTTTTTAAAAACCACCATAAAATTTAACGGCGGTCGATATAACGGCGGTTCAACTTCTTCTTCTTCGGAAACGCCGCTATTTTCTGCATCTTCTTCTTCGTCATCTTCGCCGTCTTGCAAATTGGGATCAGATTCGAGTTCTAATTCCCGAGGGTGCTCGTCTGCATCAAACACTACTATCTCTCACTGAAAAAAAAGTAAGATCAATTCATAGAAAAATCCTATGTTTTCATATTATTGTGTGTTCTTTCCCAGCAGATGCAGATTATCTGGGGAATAATATAGTAAGAGCATTGGGGAAAAATAGGTATTTCGGCCATGATACTTGAAATCAGTTTGATCCATAACAGAGCATCTCGCACTCATGAATGAAGGATATGCTTTACCAAGCAAAACTCACTTTTCAGAAGCAAAAAGCTTTTCAAGCACAGACTTACCCCTTAGATCTATCTGCAATCGACCAAAAATCATACAAAAACGTGTCAAAAAATATTCGAGTAAGGTTACACTCACAATGACCTCTACAAGACATACTGCATTTGGAAACAAGAAATGCATCAAGCAAAGCAAATTTATCCCAGTATCTTTATCACCTCCCACTAGTCATTATCAACTGAGAAAACACTAAAAATGAAGGGGTCTATTAACAGGTTAAATCTCAACACAACCAACCAAGACGAAATTCTGAAGAGATGATGTACAATAATCAGTACCAAATAGATGGTGCAAGATCTCAGTGCAATAAGCCAAAACCATTCATCAAACATGAAATGTGCATCAATTTTCATACTCAAAGGCATCAACTACTTGCCAAATATGTCACTTCATATCAAAACACAATTCTTCACAGCTAAACACCAATTAATTAAATCCTCAGTAAATACAAGAAATAACACAAATCACACACACACACACTCGAGTACTTCTCAAAATCAAGCTTATCCACCGACCTCATAACTCAAATCACCAACAAAAATTTTTTTTTAAAAAAAAGAAAAAGGAAACCTTATGAGATGTTAAGTTAGAGCCATGTTTCTTAAAATCATGTTTCATTAACAAATCCAATAGCACTAAACAATTAATCTTACCCCCTGCCAATTAATCTTGCGCCTGGGAGTGAACCGGAGTCTGCAATGGGTGTAGCTCCACCACATCCATCTTTTATTGGAAAATCACGGTGAATCACGGCGAATCACGGAAAGCAGGTTAGGCCAGGAGTGAGGCGTACCTGGGGCGCGCAACACCGATTTGTTCAATTTCAGGGGGCATTTGAGGAATTTCAATGCATGGCTGAGATCCTCTTCTATTTTCTGCGAAGCGAATCCGATGCAGTGCAGTAGGAATTTTAGGGTTTTGATGATGTCTTTGGAGGAAGGTGGAGTCGAACTCGCGGATTGAGAGGCGAGGTATAAATTACTGGTTTTGAGCGCGAAGACGTGGTAGGAGCGGTCGAAAATGTTGGGGAGGGCGGTGGAGGAGCGGCTGCTGCAGAAGCTGGCGTCGGACTCGCGGCCGGGGACTGGGGTGGATAGGAACTGCCATGGATCAGCGGAGTTGGTGGGTGTGGGAGGTGGCGGCGGCGGTCTGGGGCTAGGGATTCGGTCTGGGGAGGAATGAAAGGGAAATTTTTAATTTTGTTACGTATTTTGATTTTAGGGAATAAAATAGGAAATAAAAAAAATATATGATGTGGCGAATACAGATTGTCGGATGAGACACGGATCAACGGTCGAAACAAGTTGCTTGAGTTGGACGCGGATCGGTGACATGGCATTGGCAGACTACTTTCTACGGCGGTTCTAATAAAACCGCCGTTAAATGTCATCTTATTTACGGCATTTCTAATAGAACCGATGTTAAATATACTGCAATAATTAACTCATGAACTAATTACGTCGGTTTTTGAGGAACCGCCGTGAATACTTGTTAATTCACGGCGCTTTCTTAAAAACCGCCGTTAATGTAGTTCAGTTTTAACGTCGGTTTTCATAAAACCGCCGTAAATTGTACGATTCTACGACGGTTTTATGAAAACCGCCGTTAAATGACCGATTTAACGGCGGTTTTTGGAAAAACCGCCGTAAAAAAGTATTTAACGGCGGTTTTTCCAGAACCGCCGTTAATCAGCCGCCTTTGTATCCTGTTTCTGTAGTAGTGGCGTCAACAACACCTTCGAGCATGGGCTATGTTGATAAGGTGGACGTGGGTTCTTCGGATAAGGTTTCTCCATCGATGCAACATATCTCAAAAGACTGTCTTTCACTTAAAGAAGGAATTATAGTGGATGATTCGATTATCGGCAGCCAACATCGCACCCCACTTTTTTATAAAATTGCCATTGATCGACGTACCCATGAATTACAAGATAAAATTAAAAAGTACAACAGGAGTCTTCTAATCCTTTCAATGTTGACGATACAAACTCCTCTCCATCTCTTCTTCTTATGAGTATCGCTTCTAGATAATCTTGGGCAGATATTGCTGAAGAGGAAGACCCTACTTCTATACGAATTTCTTCAAAGGGTTCCCTTAAGCGGGGATTCCTCGTGAAGCGCTAGTATTATTATTTTTGCATTTTATTGAATTGTTTTGTATTTAGAATCTTCTCTTCTTTTATTAATAAAGCACCACAATTTATCAAAAATAAATACACCCAAGTTTTTCGAGAATAATCCTCAATAAACAACAAAGAATAATTACTCTTGCCAAGTGAATGAGGTGTAATAGGTCCACAAACATTCGAGTAAATAAACTCCAAGGGATGTTGATCTCTTGACGAAGACTCATTCGAAAAACTCTTTCTTGCGTGTTTACCATAAATACATCATTCACAAAGTTTATCGAGATGATTTATGAAAGGAAAATCCTTTACGATTCTTTCTCGGCCCATCATTTTAAGGCCGTCAAAACTCAAGTGTTCAAGCCTCAAATGCCATAGCTATGACTCATCTTTAAAACAAGACTTCAAGCACATAGGAACATCACTTTGAATGTTTAACAAAAACTTTCTATATCTGATCATGGGAACTTTGACTATCAATCGACCTTTTTCATCTTTCATCGTCAAGCTTTTATTTTTCAAATTAATTTCATACATTTTCTCTAAATTTTTATCCAAACTCAAAATATTACTCTTTATAGTTGGAACAAAAAATACATTCGAAATGAATTGATGGCTTCCATCTTTTGAACAAATCAAAATCGTACTTTTCCCTTTGACTTGGATTTTGGAAGAATCTCCAAAAGTCATGTAGCCGTCGATTGATTCATCAAGTTTCACAAATATATCTCTCTTTCAAAAATATGGCTACTTGCACCACAATCAAGATACCATTGATTCCTCTTCTCATCTTGATTATTTTTGGAAGCAAGAAGCAAAGTGGGATCCACATTTTCTTTATCATTGCTCTCCATGAGCTTGTTCTCTCTTTGACATCATTCTTACATTCCCACGAATAATGACCAAAATGATGATAAGTATAACATTAAACATTTGATTTGTCATACCATTTTTGACTTGGCCTATATCCTCCGTTTCTCGGACCTCTACCTCATCCACTACTTCTTCCTTGATTCTAGACCGCATGGTTATTACCGCCAGATACATAACTATTATTGTTGGTTGTCTCTTCCATGACCTCGGAAACTCCGTTCGCCATGACCACCTCCGTGACCACTTTGAGAAGTACATTGATTCGCCTCCTCTTTTAACGACAACTTTACTTTCAAAGCATATTCCACCAATTCTTGAGTTGACTTCTTTAGTCTTTCTTCATGGTCTTGTAATGAACCTGCAAGTTCATCAACAATCATGATGTTTTAGACTCTTCAATGAAAACAAATACATAATTAAATTTTGGTTCTCAAAATCCTCTCAGCAATCAATTCATCATTCATGTCTTCTCCATATTTCTTTATTTGATTTGTAATTACTAAGGCTCTTGATATATTATCTGAGATCATTCAGAATTCTTCATATTTAAGGGTTCGAATTTACCCCTAACTGTTTAGAGACGTACCTTCTTCACTTTGTCTACACCTTTAAATGAAACTTCAATAATTTCCCATGCTTGTTTGGAGGTAGTTGCCACAACAACTTTTTCGAACATCTTCTCGTCCAAACTTTGATGAATCAGTGTTGGCGCCCTTTTATCTTTCTTCTTGGCATTATTTGTCATATCATCACATTTTCCAACGAAGTCTCATACTTCATAGGCTCCTAACAAGGCTTTTATTCTAATGTACCAATTATCATAATTTTCTTGGGTGAGTGACGGAACTACGAATGACATTTCTTTTGTCATTTTTTTCAAGCTTTCATCTCTAAAACATAAATATCTTTGGATAACCTTGTTGATTGAGGACCGTATATGTGGATACAACTACTTTAGCGGTCTGTCTATCCCCAATAATTAATTCTCATTGGGGATCATCGAATCAATAGTAATAAGCCTGGTTTGAAGAGGTTCATATACGGAACGCTGCATTTGTTAGAATATGAAGAGTATATAAACACTCAAACTCACATAGATAATATAGAAGTGGAGGAAGTTCTTTTACTTAATGAATAAAGAGAGTATAAAAACAAGTTTAAAGAGAGTATATATTTGAAATGGGGGTAAGGGTTCTATATAGGGATTAGAATCAGAGGTTGGGGTCAAATTCGGAGGATTGGGGTTAGAGGATGCTATATTTGTCACAAGATCCATGTATACCAAGACAAACAATATGAAATGCAGCAATTTAGTAAATTAACATAGCAATCCAGTAAATTAACGCAGGTATAATGCAGATTTATGTGTAAATAAAAGCTGTTAATGAACAGAGAACTTGAGGACTTACCCATTTTTTTTGGCGTTCTCGAAAGCCGTTGATGGATCTTGATTGTTGATGGTATTCTTTGGAATTTTTGAAGTGAGAAGTTTCTTGCAGAGTTTTAATGGCGAATTTTGGCTGTATGGGTGGAAAGTGATGTGTAGGTAAATGAAAGAGTTTTGTCTTGGGCGGCGAGAGAGTTGGATGAGACAGATAGGAGCGGGAATGTCAGTAGGGTTTTAGGGAATGTTATGGGCCTTTAATATTTAGGCCCACTGAGTTTATTATATTACGAGAATACATTTTAAGGACGCGTGTCCTTAAGGATGGCAGACTGCATTTAATGAGGTTTAAATGGGAAGGGACATAAAGGGGAAGGCGTGTTTTGACTTTTTGGGGTTGTTAATGATGACAATTTTGAAATTATTGGGAGTAAGACAGGTCGTCAGTTGGGGACTTGACTTGGGGTTTCTAGGTTGACTCCTGTAGGATAGTCATCCTGTCTCTGCTCGTGTAATTCGTGCGAGCTATATTTTGAGAAGTTGTAGGTCGTCAGGTATGGGTCCGTGGATTCGGCTTGGGGACTCGTAGGTATATCTTCTTGGATGATGAGCGAGCTCGGCGACCTGGTCTTTTGGAGGTTGTGGTTTTATGTGGTAAATTCTTATGGAATGATTGATGTTATAGCTTGGCCATCATATATACAGTTGGGGACTTGGTCTGAGGACTCGCAGATCGTCCCTCGCGAGGTGGTCATGCTATCTTAAAAAAAGAAGYGAGCTCGGTGAGCTGAACTTTTGCAGGTCGCGAGTATACTTGCCAATTTATAGTGGGATAATTGGTATTATGGCTCGGTTTGTACGATTGTGTAATCCTGAAATATGGTTTGGTAAGGTGAAATGGTGATTTACTTATGTGTTTTTGTTTTATTGATTGTTTTTAAGTGGTTGTGCTCTTATGATTCTGTTTTCACATGTTCTACCTGATTTCATACCTCAATCAGCTAGAACATGGGGGACTAGCTGATGCGGACCAAAATGTTCATACGTGATATTATAGGGTTATTTATGGTAAGCGACCTCATCATAGGGAGAGGGTGTGCCTCCTGAGAGATGAGCGAGCTGTTTTATGATTATGGTGAGGTAAGCGAACTGGTCTTTGAAGGGTCGCGACCTTTTACGGTTTGAGCTGTATACTTGAGCTCGGTTAGGGGCTTCTATGAAGGATAAGTCTGTGGGCTTATGGTGAACGGATTATATATTCTTTTGATGGGCTGAATAAAGGGCCCAGATTTGTTATATTAAAGAGATTTGTTATATATGGGAACTTAATATATGGGAAGAATGTTAATGTGAATCGGTTGTAGAATTGCGTTGGGAATAGAAGTATAGTTATTGAAGGTAACCCTAAACTGTGAGAAGATTTCTCCTATCTCTATATAAAGGGGCGTGTGCCTCTCATTATGAATCTAAGTTGATATTGTTTTAACCATATTATAATTACTGAAAAAGAAATATTGCGTGATAATTTCGCTTATTGACTTGAGCGTCGGAGGGTCTTAACGGGTGGGACTCCGACCCGTTTGAGACGTTCTTTTTTAGGACCATCCAGGTCGCCGGGAGATATCCAAAAAGCTTAGTAGGTCGCTGGACGTATTCGAGATTTATTTCAGGTCACTGATCTCTTTGAGGTTAGTACCCCCTTTATTTGGTAGTCCTACTTTTTGGACTCATCAAATTGGAGTCATCCTGTCTCTGCTCGTGTAATTCGTGCGAGCTATATTTTGAGAAGTTGTAGGTCGTCAGGTATGGGTTCGTGGATTTGGCTTGAGGACTCGTAGGTATATCTTCTTGGATGATGAGCGAGCTCGGCGACCTGGTCTTTTGGAGGTTGTGGTTTTATGTGGTAAATTCTTATGGAATGATTGATGTTATAGCTTGGCCATCATATATACAGTTGGGGACTTGGTCTGAGGACTCGCAGATCGTCCCTCGCGAGGTGGTCATGCTATCTTAAAAAAAGAAGYGAGCTCGGTGAGCTGAACTTTTGCAGGTCGCGAGTATACTTGCCAATTTATAGTGGGATAATTGGTATTATGGCTCGGTTTGTACGATTGTGTAATCCTGAAATATGGTTTGGTAAGGTGAAATGGTGATTTACTTATGTGTTTTTGTTTTATTGATTGTTTTTAAGTGGTTGTGCTCTTATGATTCTGTTTTCACATGTTCTACCTGATTTCATACCTCAATCAGCTAGAACATGGGGGACTAGCTGATGCGGACCAAAATGTTCATACGTGATATTATAGGGTTATTTATGGTAAGCGACCTCATCATAGGGAGAGGGTGTGCCTCCTGAGAGATGAGCGAGCTGTTTTATGATTATGGTGAGGTAAGCGAACTGGTCTTTGAAGGGTCGCGACCTTTTACGGTTTGAGCTGTATACTTGAGCTCGGTTAGGGGCTTCTATGAAGGATAAGTCTGTGGGCTTATGGTGAACGGATTATATATTCTTTTGATGGGCTGAATAAAGGGCCCAGATTTGTTATATTAAAGAGATTTGTTATATATGGGAACTTAATATATGGGAAGAATCCTAATGTGAATCGGTTGTAGAATTGCGTTGGGAATAGAAGTATAGTTATAGAAGGTAACCCTAAACTGTGAGAAGATTTCTCMTATCTCTATATAAAGGGGCGTGTGCCTCTCATTATGAATCTAAGTTGATATTGTTTTAACCATATTATAATTACTAAAAAATAAATATTGCGTGATAATTTCGCTTATTGACTTGAGCGTCGGAGGGTCTTAACGGGTGGGACTCCAACCCGTTTTAGACGTTCTTTTGTAGGACCATCCAGGTCGCCGGGAGGATATCCAAAAAGCTTAGTAGGTCGCTGGACGTATTCGAGATCTATTACAGGTCACTGATCTCTTTGAGGTTAGTACCACCTTTATTTGATAGTCCTACTTTTTGGACTCATCACGGCTCCGTTTCTCCAACTGACTATTATGGTGCCAAAAACTTCTTTTTGCCAATGCCGACTACTAAATTCGTCACCAACCTAGATAAAAAGAAAGAAAAATCAATTTACTGAAAACATTCAAATTGGGAAACTGGCAGTTTACTACATTCAAATCTGTACCGCCATTATGAAATTTTCTTAGATATTTTCACAAACACTTAGAGGGTTGGTTTCAAAAAATAACGCTTTTAGCCCCAAAGTCCAACATGGATAGACCACATCAACGTTGCAAAGGCTCACAATAATCAAAGAGCTCACAAAATTAATTGTTTCATTATAAATTAATTCATTTCTTTTCTTTTTTTCACTGCCCGTTTGTTAACATTATTGATATCAATAAGGTTACATGGAGCAATTTGTTTCGGAACAATAGGGACTAAACTATAATTTTACATGATTAATAAAGAATTTTAGGTAAGTTTATTACTTTCCTAATTTTATATTTACTTATTTGCCCTTTATTAATTGTTATGGATAAATATTTAATAGATCATTATTTATGGAAAATAAATTAAATAAAATAATTAAAATATCAAAATATACTCAATCAATAAATTGAACTCTCCTAATTGAAATACCAAAATATACTCAATCAATATAGATTTTCTCCTAATTGTACTCTCTTTCCTTTTCTTTGTTTTCTTTTAACCATATTGCTTCATGTGTTCCTTTTCTTTGTTGTTATTTTTATTTTTTGTAAAGATATTTTATTAATATTGTTGAAGTTTTTTTGTCTTTATATTTTAAAAGATATTTTTATTAATATTGTTGAGAAAATGTAGAAATTGAACTTCTGAACTTATATTCATATGTTCTCAACTTAATTAAATAATATTAAACATTATGATCGTTTGTGAAAATTACAAAATTTTAAATTTAAAATAAAACATTGAAATGGTGTCTTCTCAACCTGTGCCCTGTTCAATTTATTAATTATTATAATTATTAATTAATATTATATTTTATTATTTACATTAAATTTGTTAATATATATTTACATACTTATAAAAAATCAAAAGATGTCACATTTTCAACACATCTCTAATCTATATTAATTAATTATTATTAACTCATTTTATATTTTATATTTAAATTGATTTTGATAATAATTGTAGTTACATACTTTGAAAAATTCAAAAGGTGTCATACTCTCAAGCCTTCTCGCGTTGTGCCATTTTCTAATAAATATTAATTAATTAACTATTATTACATAATTTTTTTTAGATTGAAATAATTACTAATATTTAGTTACATACTCCAATTATTGCAAATATATCATAAATTACCTATACAGAATATTTAAAATTTGAAAAATAAATTATTTCAACTTTTATTGTAAATACAATTTATTTAATTATTTTCATAAATATCTTTTTTTTGTAATTAAAACTACTTCATATGTAATTTATCTTTTAATTAAAATAATAAATTTAGACTTTTTTCTACTAATTATATATGACTTATTTATAATTTTATATTAGGATAAAAGAAACTTATTGAATTAGATAAAATATAATTAAAAGAAACTATTAAGTTAGGCTAAATATAATAAAAATAAAATTGGCAAGATACAATTAAAGAAAAATATTAAATTATATATATATTAGGCTTAGACACATATTCAACCGAAGCACCAAAACTTCTTATTATCCAAGCGAAGCACCAAAACTTCATTAATATATACTTGTTTAACACTTGTGTATTACACGGGACTTATCAAAAGATAAATATAAAAATATTTGTGATAATTAGTGAATTTCAAATCTAAAATTATAAAATTAAAAAAATATATGCTCAACCCGTGCCTTGTACATGATGTCTAATCTATTTAATAATAATTAGAAATATTAAAGTATTTTGTATTTTATGTTTAAATTAAATTCATTAACAATATTAGTTACATACTTACAAAAATCAAAATGCGTCACATTCTAAACCTGTGTCTAATATCTATTTTATTAATTATTATTATTATTATTAAATCATTTTATATATTAATATTTAGAATAAATTTGTTAATAATTCTTAGTTACATACTTTGAGATATTCAAAAGATGTCATATGCTATCAACCCGTGTCGTATTGTACTTATGCCTAATCAATGTTTATTAATTATTAGTATATAATTTAATATTTTTATGTTTAAATTGAATACATTGCTAAGTTTAGTTACATACTTATATTATTGTAAATAACTCATATTTTACCTATATAGAATATTTGAAACTTCAAAATTAAAATTATTTTAAATTATATTATTAATAAAACTTATTTAATTATTTTCATTATAATTTTTCTTTTGTAGTTAAAACTATTTCGTATGTAGTTTTTTAGTATATTTAATGAATATTACTCATTTTCAATTTTTTTTACCATGAGTCACGAAATTAGTTGTAGAGTATATAAAAATACCGTAAACTTGACGGGAAACCCGTAGAAAATTGAGTTTGAGAAAATGAAAAACATACAACACCCGCGTGTCACATATGAATATATGATATAATAAATATAAATATATAAAGTACCGATAATTCCATTGAAAAACGACGTACATCTAACTTGTAGTATATGTAATATTATTTTATTATTTTCTTTTGTTTCTTTTTGTTTTCTGCGTAAGACACTAATTTATTCGTACACACACACACAAACACACACACACACACACACACACACACACACATATATATATATATATATAATGTGTGTATCAACGGATTATATTGGGATTAGATAGAATATATTTAATATTTATTTTCCTAGGCGTAATAATTTATTATTATTACTTATTTTATCTTTTTTTTTGTTTCTCTTTGTTTTTTATTTTTTAGCGTAACAATAGTTTTCATATATATTTTTAATATTATTTTCAATTCATTATAATTTAAATCAATCACATTCAATTAAGTATAATTTGTAATTTATATAATTATACTGGAGTTTATATAACCGCATATT
>BMAC01000097.1:1727014-1752931 GCA_014905375.1 Phtheirospermum japonicum | reverse complement strand
GAATAACACTTACGTCCAAAATCAAAACTTCTATATTTTACTAAAAACTAAAAACTGAAAATTAGATGAAGAAAGTGAAAAGAAATGAGGAACATTCTAGGGTAGGCAAACCCTAGAGGGGGTTCAAAAACTGTTATTCTGAGAATGAAAGGTTATATCTATAGGTTTGAAAGTGAGGGAAAAATAGTCCTTTTGCGCAAAAATGGTCTGACTACTGATGCTGGAAAATAGCCTCGTCGATGGCGCATCAATGACTCGTCTATGGCGCATCGACTGGGCGTCGACAGCGCGTCGATTGGGCATTGATGCATGCATCGATTGATGGCTGTGCTTTGCTGGTTCGAGTTATGTTTTTCATCAAATCTAGCAAGTTGTGATCCTCGGGATGCTCTTGGGCCTTGATCGACTACCCTAAAACAAAGAAAAGCAAAATAACATAAAAATCTATAAAAAATAAAAGAGAAGTATAAAAAATACTAAAAAGACAATAAACACTACGAAAACACAAAATAAGGAAAATGGTATAAAATACAACTAAAACTCAACTAAAGCATACACAACAAGACATACAAACGCACAAAAATAACACACAAATATGTACAAATCAATGGTGGTTTTGAAATATTTTTAGTGATCGGTACGTGGATGTTGTGTTAAACATATATGTTATTTTGTAGATATTATTCACATGATGTGATTTATTGGTTGATATATACGTCTGTGATGACGTGGTGTACGGCGCCGGCCACGGAGGTTTCGTCCCTCCAACAACGGGGTTTAAAACAATTTCTATCCACAATATAATCTTTATATCTACACTCAAACAATATACCTTAGACTCATTTGGGATTTAGTATCGAATAGAGAATTCGATACTGAATCCCGAATTGTCCACTTATTTGGACAGTTTGAGAGCGTGATTATAATGTGTCTTATCTTATCTATATGTTTTTTTGTTGATTATAAAAATTTCAAATCAGTAGCTCTCTTTTGTTCTCAGGTGCATTACAATATATGAATACTTAGAGAACTAAAGGGAGATGCTGCCAGAAATTTTTAGTCAACAAAAATTCATATACTAAGACATTGTATTACTGGAAAATCACGTTTTCGAATGGGATAGGGCCCTTACCAAAAGTTCAATCATATTCTAGCTACCCTCATGCTGCCCATTTTTCAATAAATTAACATAATGAGTTCTGATCATAGTTGGAATGTACAAACGAATCATCAACGACTTTTTATCCTCACAATTCGTGGATGGAGTCGAAAGCTTTATTGAATCTTCTTAAGCACATTCCGCCTCATAAGGACGGAGAGAGGCTGAAGTGTTCTTGTAATCATAGTAGATGTAGGAATAATAGGTTTCTCAACATCAATGAGATTAAGTACCACTTGGTTAGACACGGATTCGAGCCAAATTACTATAGATGGATTTACCACGGAGAAAGCCAGACCCCGCCACCTCTGGACGCCATCACGATTTTCAATGCTGGAGGACCCTCTTACATCGCTTCTGAAGAATCATCAAACACGTACATTAATATGGTTCAAGATGCAGCTAGTCCACATTTTGACGTGGTTGTCGATATGGAAGAGTCGCTTAAAAGATGGAAATCAGCCATTGTATCTGGGGTGCGAGGGACATACTTAGTTATCATTAGTTTCCCATCTCATGAATTTGAATTCAGAGAATCACATGTCTAAAAAATATCGGGATATCATGGAGAAGAAGCCCCATCTCGCTAGGTGGCAGTTTAAGGCAGTCCTTGAGAAAGACTCGTCGATTCTGCGGGACATGTTTCATGTAATTATTATTTTGCGTCCAAATGTTTTAATCTTTATTGTAACTTGAGAATCATGTATCAATTGAATTGAAATTATTATTTTATTTTGTAGGAGATTTATTATTGAGACACGAACCTGTATACTCTACGGCAGATACATACAACATTTCTCCATATGATGCAGGACAAGTATGGAAAGCGTCTGAACGAGTATAAGCAGTATTGTGATACTCATGGTTGTCATCCACTGGCATGTGTTGACGAGGGGGTTTGGAGGTAAATGATTATGTTATGTTTTCTTATTAAATTAAAAAATTTAATTATTACAGATAATTTATATTTTATATATCATGCAATTCAACTAGGGGCTTGGACTGTTGAGTGGGATGAAGCCTGAGAATAGGAGGTCCGAGCAGTGCAGCAAGAATAAGAGGAGCGAGCCAGCTGGTCTGGGTATTGGAATGTCGAAGTATGGGGGGGGGGGGGGGGTATAGATATACGGTCGATTATTCTTATGATATCGTAAGTAATTTCAAAATATAATAAATTACTTATTTGTTTATTTTTAATGTTAACTATTTAGTAAACTTGGATACAGGAGTGGGAGACTGGTACGCCAGCCATTACGTACCAAGTTCTTGTACGTACGCACAAGAAGGACGATGACACGTGGATCGATGCGAAATCCAGTAATACTAATTTGAGTCTCTTTCTTATTTTAAATTGTTCTTTGGTTTTAATATAGAATTTACTAATGATTTGCATTTCAGGAGGAGTACGAGTGATTTCTGGATGACGCAAGTTCTTCTTCACAGGATCCGGATAAAGAGGTTGACCCTAACCTTGTTTATCTCGACGTTTTGGGGTAAGGTAAGGGCCAACATTACGACACCGACTTGTTCAGGAAGTTGGTGGCTGCTGCGAAAGGTTTCCGAGGTAGCTCTTCTTCCCTCCCAGCAGGATAGGACCCACGTGAGAGAGCTCGAGACGCAGCTCTAGGCGCAGAGGGAGGAGTTAGAGGCCACGAGATGAGCTCAGAAGGCGATGGAGCAGCGATACGAGTCTGAGCGGCAACATGAGTAGCAGCGCTGGGAGTCTGAGCTACTACATGAGCAGCAATGCCAGGAGCAACAATAATTTAAGGCGTAGATGAACGCCTAGATGGCCGAGCTATTAGCTCATTTCCAGTAATACCCCCCGCCGCAGCCTCCACCGTCATACGACTGTTTTATATTTTTATAAACTTTTTTACTAAACACTTTTGTTCAAAGAAATTAATAATTGTAAATTTCCATATATATATATAATTGGTTTATTTATTTGTCTGTTTATTAATGATTCTTTTTCTGATGGGGTTTTCCCTTCGTTTTTTTCGATGGCGATATCCCCTCAGTTTTTTCAAGGGTATATATATTCAGGCCCAAGTATATTACCAAACAAAGAAACCTTCGGTAATTCCCTTAGAAAAATTTAATGAGGGTAACGTTCCCCTAGGAAATGTTTACCTTACAGAGGGATTTTCCCCTCGGTAAAATCCTATTTTTTTATAGTGGATGGTAAAGACCTACCCCCTTGTGGAGTGTGAATCCTTAGGATCCGATATACAGTTAGTATAACAATACCCCTCTAATACTTTTGGGTATCTCGTATAATGTAACCCATAACTCAAGGTGAATTTCAAGTATAGTAATACTCTAGTTAAACCTTTCCAGTGATCACTGTTCGGATTACTCGTGAACCTACTTAGTTTATTCACTGAATAAGCTAGATCTGGTCTAGTACAATCAGAAAGGTACATGAGACTCCCAATGATTCTAGCATATACTAGTTGAGTCACTGGATCACCTTTATTTCTCACTAATGAAGGTTATCGTCAAAAGGAGTTTTGGCCATTTTACCATCAAATGCATTAAATATCTTCAATATGTTTTCTACATAGTGAGACTGAGAATGAACTATGCCGTTTGAGTTCTTTATGATCTTTATCCCAAGAATCACATTGGCTAACCCCATGTCCTTCAAATCAAAGTTGTCTTTTAACACGTTCTTTGTACTTGTGATTACATCACAAAAATCACTTAAAATTAACATGTCATCAACATAAACACAAACAATGACAAAAGAGTTAGGTGTGTTCTTGACATAAACACAAATATCGTATTCATTAATACGAAAGCCATTTGACATCATCATAGTGTCAAACTTGAGATGCCATTGCTTTGGTGCTTATTTCAATCCATACATCGATTTAACAAGTCTACACACCTTATTCTCTTAACCAGGAACCACAAACCCTTCACGTTGTTCTATATATATATCTCTTCATCTAACTCACGATTCAAATGCTTTTTTTTTTTACATCCATTTGATGAACTTCAAGATTTTGCAATGCAGCAATCGCCAAAACATAATAGAAGTAATTCTAGTTATTGTTGAGTACGTATTAAAGAAGTCATATCCTTCTCTTTGCTTAAAGCCTTTTGCCACCAGCCTAACTTTATACTTATTAATAGAGACATCAATTTTATACTTTCTCCTTAGGACCCAATTGCATCCTAGAGGTTTATTACCATAAGGAAGATCAGTCAATTACCATGTATGATTCTGCATGATAGAATCAATCTCGGCATTAATGGCTTCTTTCCACATAAGAGCATCAGGACTAGACAAAGCTTCATGAATAGTACGAGGTTCATTATCTAACATATAGATCATAAATTCAAGACTATACGTTTTCGCAGTCTAGCACTCTTACTTCACCTTGGTTCATCACCATCACATTCTTGTGATGCATCTTGAAGAGGGGTTTCCTCATCTCCAACATCACGAGATCTCATATTAGAACCATCATTATTTCCTTTGCAAGGATATATGTGCTCAAATAATACTGTATTCCTTGACTTAATGGTTGAACCTTCAGTCACATCAATTATGTTAGACTTGTGTACTGGGAACCTATACACATCGCTATTGTGTGCATATCCAATGAATATACAGTCAAGAGTTTTTTCTGTCTTATCTTCACTTGATTTGGCTCTGGAATTCTTACCTTAGCCAAGCACTCCCACACTTTGAGGTAACTGTAAGCAGGAGCTTTACCTTTCCGTAGATCAAATGGAGTCTTCTTCCTTCCCGTGTGAGGTAACCTGTTTAAAATATGGTTAGAGGAAAGAATCGCCTCCCCCCACATATCGGGGTTAACCCTGAACTGATAACAAAATATTTATCATTTCTTCCACGGTTTGATTATTGTTATCAGCAACGCCTTTCGATTGAGGTGAATAAGGAGCAGTTGTTTGATGAATTATGCCATGTTCAGCGCATAACCCTTGGAATGGAGAAACATACTCTCCACCTCAATCACTACGAATTGCCTTTATTCGAGTGTTCAATTGATTTTCAACTTCACTTTTAAAAGTTTTAAACCCATCGATTGCTTCATCTTTGCCTGTTAGTAAATAAACATAAAAATATCTTGTGTAGTCATCAATGAAAGTAATAAAATACTTTTTCTACCTCCTATAGTTTTCACAAGTTTCATATCACAATTATCAGTGTGAATTAACTCTAGAGGAGCAGAATCTCTTTCCACCGAATGAAAAGATGTTTTTGCCATTGTTGCTTCCACACAAATTTCACACTTGTGTTTTGAGTCAAAATTTATATTATTTAGTAAATTCATATTTAACAACTTCTTTATTGATTTCATGTTAACGTTTCCAAGTCTAACATGCCACGAATCACATAACTCAACAATATACGAAGAAGCACTAAATTTATTATTAATAACTGGGGGTTTGGCCATTACATTCAATTTAAACAGTCCCTTCTCAAGGTGACCTTTATCAAGGAACTTTCCACTCTTAGTAAGCACAAAGTTACTAAACTCAAATATTAATTTAAACCCATGCTGGACAAGCAGAGACCCAGAGACAAGATTTTTCCTAATATCCGGAACATGCAAAACTTCCTTCAAAGTCAGCTCTAAACTGGACATCATCTTTAACAACACCTTTCCAAATCCAACAAACTCAGCAGTAGACGAATTACCCTTGTGGAGATTTCATTCAGTAACAGGGGTATAATTGGAAAACACATCCCGATCAGAGCATACGTGACAAGTAGCTCTAGTATCAATAAACCACTCTCTTGGATTTTCTACGAGATTAGCTTCCATCACCACCACACAAAGATCCAAATTATATATACCTTTAGTAACGACATTAGCAGCATTCTGACTCTCCTTATGCGGCTCTCAGCAATCCTTCTTCATATGTTCGGGCTTGCCACAGTTATGACAGTTCCCTTCACATATCTTGGCTTTCTTCTGATTCATTTTGCCTTTGCCATGGCCTTGGTACTTTCATTTCTTTCCAAAACCAGCCTTTGCCTCATCATCGAGGTCTTTCCATACTTCGCAGTGGATTTTTGATTACCTTCCTCGACGCGCAATTCAATAATCAAATTCTCCAAAGTTATTTACTTGCGCTTATCTTTCAGATAGTTCTTGAAGTCTCTCCAACTCGGTGGTAGCTTTTCAACAATAGCAGCCACTTGTAAGTTTTCACACACTTACATACCTTTAGACTGTATGCTTTGCAATATCATTTTCAACTTTTGGAGTTGGGTCATCACAGTTTTAGAGTCCACCATGAGAAACTCCAAAAACCGCCCGACAATAAGATTTTTAGTGCCGGCGTCATCGATCTTTTAATTATTTTTCAAGGACAACCAGAGTTCCTAAGAAGTACTTTTGATCAAACTATACACCCCATACATCGCATTGTCTAATCCATTAAGGATATAATGCCTGCAGAGATAGTCTCTTTATGTCCACGCATCAAGGGAAACTCTACGATCGAAACTAGTATCACTATCACGCACAACAGGTGCATCCTCGACGAAGTACTGAGACAGATTTAAAGTCGTTAACTAAAAGGCCATCTTTTTTTGCCAAGTTCTAAAGTTACTGCCATTAATTATGATTCCTGATACAAGTAAAACTCCTAATATTTTTCCACAAGAAAGACTGGAAGGTTACAAAAACATAAGGCCAAGCCCATCAAGGACAAACAACGAACCCCGTGGCGCGAAAAATGTGAGCCGCGAGCAGCGGCCATGGCTGGAGCCTGGCCCGGTCCGGCCCAGGGGAGCGGGTGGTGGCACGCGTGTGGGGACTCCCATCTCTACTCAACTTGTAACCAATGCCCATCTCACTTCATTTAATAAAACTATCTAGAAATGAGACTCCTTCCTATGTGGGACTTTCCATTTCTCAAATGAAAATCTCACTATCTCTTCAACTTCCAAATTCACTTCTTAAATGTCCAACTTTGAACATTGATTACTCACTCATCCCAATATGATTTGTGAAAGTAAATATACCATATTCATCTACTCGCAATGTAGATTAAGAATGTGAAGCTCGTTTTCGAAAATAAAAAACTTTCCATATTTGGAATATTGAATCAAAGTTACCAAAAATAACTTCCCAAGAACCCAAATCCCCAACAAATATATAATTTTTATTTTCTCACAACATAGAATACGATTTCACATTTAAACTTGTCATTCGACAAACAAAATAAAAAGAAATTAGTGTCTAAAGTTCATCCAATTTTCCTTCATATTTATTCTTTTTTTCCAACAGTTCAATCAATGCTACTTACGATTTGAAAGAATGTGATCACCTGGGCTCAAACCTTATACCTTACAATTTATTGTCCTTAGTATCCCCTACCCCCAGTTTGCCCTCAACTATTAAAAGAAAAGGTCGAACCATCCTAAATCAATGATGTTCTGTTCATTCTCGGTTGTCAAAATTTATGTAATATTGATTCACAATATGTGACCTCTTTTGTATAAGATCAAGAAGAGAAAGAAATCTTCGTGCGATTCGGGTGCATTCTGGTGACCACCAAGCGCTTATTTGTTTGGGAACTTCTTGGTGCAATTAATATTGTATCCTGATATGCGAGAAATTATGCGATATTTCATGATATAAAATTATGCTTTTATGCGTTTCATAGATTCATATATATTTATTTCTCGCATATATATTCTTGTGGGTGGATGAACACCAATTGCATATTTTTCATTTATTTTGGAGTATTTTGTGCTCAATTGGTGTGACGATGATCGTCGGATGGTTCGTGGAGTGATTTCGGTGAAGAAGAAAGTGACGCAGCACGACACGACGCTGACACTGGGTCTGTCGTCAACACTAGGTTACCTAGTGCCGACGATTTGGTCAACAAAATCTATCTGTTGCGTCGATCTACGCCCGTTGAGCGATGGCCTGGTCGACGCCGACGCTGGAAAGGATAATTTTGGAAATAAAATTCTTCTCCAAGTCTTGGAAACTTATAAATACCTTCCATACTTCATCAAAAACGAAAAAAATTGGAGATTCCTAGGGTTCTAAGGCATCAATAGGAGTCCAAATCCTTCCTCCATTCAAGAGATTGAAGATTCAAGATCTAAGTTTTTTCTTCCCTTCTTATTCAAGAAAAACTATGTTTATCTTATTTATTCTTCTTTTGTTATTTCATGAACTCCATGAGTGAGTAGTTATTTATTCCAGTCCCTGTGACGTTGAAAACTTTGTGAGATTGTGTTCTAATTAATTTTCGTAATATCTATTTCGTTCTTCATATGAGATTCTATTTACATGACATGTTGCTTACTTTCTGAATTAGATTGGCCACCTAGATTAGGGGTTGGTTGTCAATTTCTAGAAAAAGGATTGCTTCCCGTGTAATTGCCGTGGTTTCTATTACGTTGTAGCAACTAATGGTTGCGCATCATTAGGGGTAACAAAACATAAGTGTATTAAACCGAGCTTATGAGTTTATTGCTTAGATTAGCCTATTTGCCTAGCGTTTAATGCTGTTATTGGATTAAATCTGGAGAGCTTATTGTAGGTTATTCATTAATTATGTTTAATTGAAGAGCTTGTTTTTATTAAATATTTGGTAAGGTCAAATTCGAGTAGCAGAGCTTATTGCTATTTAGGTCTTTTAGTTTCATATGAAAGGTGAATTATGATATTACAATTGGTTAGATGAATCGATCGAGGATGGAAACTAAACTTGGACTGGGGTTTTCTCATTATTATTAGTTTCTTATTAATTCTCTACGTGTTCGTTTAGTTGATGCTATTTACTTTGATTATTATTTCTTTGCTTATTTAGTTCTCTTTAGTTAGTTCATCTTCTTTACCCCATTTATTATTTTAATACGAATAATCACAAGTTAATCCTTACTCCTCGTGGGATCGACTCTTACTTACCGCTTCTACTAGTTAGTGGAGAAAGTTAAGCGAAATAAAATATTAAATTTATCGCATAACAATGTGCGATCATATCCCGTGTATGCATTCTTTTTCGGCATTGTGCAGGACTCAGGCGGAGGTGCTGGTCCTCGCCTGGAGCCTCGGGAAGATCCCCGATGTTTATGCCGAAACCTCGGAAAGAGCTAATTAGTTGGGACTAGGAGATAGATGAAGAAGATAAAAAAGAAGAAAAATTATATTTATTTATTTATTTTCTTCCGCGTCTAAGACTGGGTGAGTAAGAACTTAAAAGAGATTTTTTTGAAGGTCAAAATCATTATAATAAACGAAATGATTATGTATTATGCAATTTGTGTGCGGTTTTGTAAGAATGTAAGAAAACCATAAATGGCTAATTGACTCCCAAAATGACCTCTTCATCAATCCTCTATATAAGAATGCATGATACAAGTATGGAAAGAATCGTATCGAATCGTAACGGTCGTAATGTAATCATAACGATCATAGTGTAATCGTAATGGTCGTAACGTAATAACTCTACATTCTAAACACAAAGATTTCCAATGATACACTCTAATAAAATATAATCTCTAACACTCACCTGTAGTCGAAGGGTGAGCTTGACGGATGCAAAGACTAGAACAAAAACCCAAAAAAAAGAGGAGATGGAAGCCTTTAGAGAAGATGTCGGCATGCTTATGAGTCAACATCACATGGAGAACTCATACTTGTCCAAGAGCTACCTTCTCATGCACGAAATGGTGGTCAATCTCAACATGCTTCGTGCGCTGATGTTGCACCGGTTTAGACGAGAGGTAAATGGCGGAGAGGTTGTCACAGTAGAAAAGGGTAGCTCGCTGAAGAGGAACACGTAGTTCACATAGTAAGTTACGTAACCAACATGTCTCGGCAATGGCATTGGCTACACCTCGGTACTCGGCTTTTGCGATGGATCGTGAGATAGTGGGTTGATATTTGGATGACCATGATATCAAATTATCACCAAAATAAACATAGTATCCATATGTGGAGCGACGAGTATCAGGACACCTAGCCCAGTCGGCATCAGAATAAGCAGTGAGAGCGGAGACACAGGACGGTTGGAGTTGAAGGATGAGATAAAGTGTGCCATGGATGTACCAAATAATTCGTTTGAGAGATTTAAAGCGTGGTTCTCGCGGATCATGCATGAAAATGCAAATCTGTTGAACGGCGTAAGAAATGTCAGGTTACGTGAAAGTGAGATACTGGAGTGCACCGACAAGGCGATGGTAGGTAGACGGATTAGATACCAAAAGACCCACCCCAGCAGCGAGTTTGGACTTGGGGTTGACAGGGGTGGCAACTGGTTTGTAAGTCGACATCTCGGCGCGATCAATAATCTCCTTGGAATGCTTCCGTTGAGATAAAAACAAACCGGGTTGATTTATAATGACTGAAATGCCAAGAAAATAGCTCAATGGTCCGAGATCGGTCATGGCAAATTCTTTGCTTAACATGAGAGTACGCCGTCGAAGAAGGGATGTAGTAGATGGGGTGAGGATAATGTCGTCAACATACAAGAGCAAGATTGCAGTCTCTCCCTAGGAGCTGTAGATGAACAATGAGTGGTCACTCTGACTTCCACTAAACCCATTCCAGTAATTATACGAGGCAAACCTATGGTACCAAGCTCGTGGGTCCTGCTTCAAGTAGTAGAGAGACTTTCGAAGTAGACGAGCATGATTAGGCCATTGGTTGTCGTATAAACCTTGAGGTTGATGCATATATACCATTTCTTGGATAGAACCGTGTAGGAAAGCGTTCTTGACATCAAAATGGTGAATAGGCCAAGACCGTGAGAGAGCTAAGCTTAGAACAATGCGGATTGTGGCCGGCTTCACTACAGGACTGAAAGTCTCATCATAGCCAATGCCTTCCTGTTGGGACTTGCCGTTAACAACGAGGTGAGCCTTGTACCTTTCCAACGTGCCATTGGACCTGTAATTATGCTTAATTAACCACATAAAACAAATAAGATTAGCATTCGGTGGCCTCGGAACTAAGTCCCAACTACCATTTTTAATAAGAGCACTAAATTCATCTGTCATGGCGGCTTGCCAGTTAGGGTCCTACAACGCACGAATAGGGGAGGTGGGGGGAGGTGAGATGGTGGAGGATCAGACCAAAAGACTATAGAGGGGTTGGGTTTAATAATCTTGGCTTGACGACGGGTGTCATGGAACGATGAGGCTGTGGTGGAGCAAGAGGCAAGGGGACAACATTGATGGTTGTCATCGATCGACGACCTGTCGACGGGCTGGACAGAGAGTCCATCGACATAGGCATCAACGGGTTAGTCAATTAACGTGGGTAGATGGGTTGTGTAGACATGGCATTGGTGCTCGACGTCGATCGATAGTCTGTCAACGGGCTGGACAGAGAGGTCGTCGACAAGAGAATCAATCAATGGGCTATTGACGCGCTGGACAGAGAGGTCGTCGACAAGGGAGTTGATGTGTTAGGATGCAGGCATCTAGGCTGTGTCGACACGGTGTCGATCGTCGGGCTCCAGGGTTGAATTGGTGGAGAAAGTCAATCAGGAAAGGCGAAGGATCGGACGAGGGGATCTCTTTGTGGGATTGGGAATCAGGCACTGTATGTGTGGCAAACGGAAAATTTTTCTCGTCAAACACGACATGGCAAGAGATAATGACTTTGTGAGACCCAAGAACCAAATAACAGTAGCCACAGTGGTCAGAGAAAGAACCAAAGTTAAGGCATGGGACCGACCGAGGAGCCAATTTGTGGGGGGCAGTGGCATACATGTTTGGGTAACATAGGCACCCAAAAGCCCGAAGGTGTGAGTATGTGGGTTCCCGATGGTATAGGATGAAGGTGGGTGTGTTGTTTCGTATGTCTTTATAAGGTATAATATTATGAAGGTAAATGGCCATATGTAAGGCTTCAACCCAAAAGAGAGGGGGAAGGGAGGCATGTGTGAGTAAGGTACGGGTAATATCGTTAAGGGTGCGAAGGGCTCTCTCGGCTTTCCCATTTGATGGAGAAGTTTGTGGGCAAGAAAATCGTATTAACATGCCAAATATTTATTTCCAAATTCACCACCCATGTCACATTGAAAGTTCTTGATAGTGTAAGTTTCAGATTTGTGTTGAAGGGAAAAAATCCAAACAAAATTAGAGAAATCATCCAAAATCATTAAGTAATATTTCAAACCACTTGTGCTAGATACCAGGGAAGTTGAAATGTCATTGTGAATAATATCAAAAGGTCTAAAAGTAATAGAGAATGAATGTGAAAATGGTAGTCTCTTATGTTTAGCAATCTGACAAGAAGGGCAAATGGTTGAACACGAGGCTTTATTGAAATTAAAATTACGGCACTTGAGAATATCAAAGACATGATCGTCCAGGTTACCTAGTCGATCGTGCCAAGATGGAGGTTAGGAAATGACAAGAGCAGAGGTTGGAGATTTGTTGGAGGTGACCGGGAACAAATACCTAAGGCTATTACATCGCGTTTTGGTTTTCCCCGTTTGAAGGTCCTTCACAGAAAAGCCAACAGAATCAAATTACACACTAACATTATTATCAACATTAAATTTTCGAATAGAGACGAGGTTTTTGACAATTTTAGGAGTGTGTAGGTCATTGTGGAGTTGATAGGGTGGGGATGTATTTAGGTTTGCAGAACTTTTACCAACAATTGGAATTGTATTACCATTACCGACATAAACAGGAGATAAAGTGCTCAAATTAAAATAGGTACAAAGGTTACGTGACTCCGCGGTTACATGGGAAGCGGCCTCGGTGTCCATGTACCATGTCTCGGAGGGCTGTTAGAGAAAAATGGTGCTGAAAGCGTGGGACGGGTCAGTCGGGTACTGCTGCGGGCTGAAGAACGCCTAACCAGCGGCTGGTGGTGGCCTCGATGGAGCGTAGGGGCGGTGGGATATGGGCACGGTGGTGGTATCCATCCCGGCGGCCAGTAATAGCCTTGTTGGGGGACACCGAACCATTGCGGGTGTGCAGCAGTGCCCTGTTGGCTGCTTCGATTGGAGGATAATGGCGTTAACTTGTCTTTGTTTGTGTTGTCGCTGTGGTTGGTGTATCTGCGGCCGCGTCCATGGCCATGACTATTGGAGCTGCGATGGGAGGTGTTGTCGGCACTTTACGTCGATGATTTATCAGCGCTTGATGATGAGACAGCGGCGACGAGGGCGTGGGTCCCTTCTGATTGGTGAGACCGATGTGATTCTTCTAGTGTGAGCATGCTACGAGCAACCGAGAAGGAGGGCAGCGGCATCTTCTGACTGATGATGCTATCGATGGTGTCGTATTATGGAGACATGCCATTGATGAGTTGGAGGACTAGGCACTGCTTCACTGACGACACTCTCGACGTCTCCGAGTTGATCGACCAATGATTTGAGATGTTGGCAGTAGGCGGAGATGGAGGGAAATGAGGCAAGTCGGGCATTGATGAAGCGACTCTCAAGATCGGCGGCGCGAGCGGTGTGGTTGTAATGGAAGATGCCCTTGACACAGAGCCAGGCCTCTCGAGCAGTGGAGCCGACTTTAATGACGGTGAGGAGAAGGTCCTCACTAATTGTGCCATAGATCCAACTGAGTACAATGGCATTCAATTGCCGCCATTTAATGTCGGAGATGTCGTCCGGATGTGGGGACCCTTCAATGTGATCAATCACGCTTTGAGCGCGAGCAGGGATCTGGAAAAGCTCAGCCCAAGTGTGATATTGAACCTTCTGTAGATCAAGGATAAGAGGCATTAGGTTACGAATGTTCGTAACTGATTGAGCAGAGTGAAAACTCGAGACTGAAGTTGGTGAAGGGGCAGCGAAAGAGGTGGTTGGTGGGATCAAATCTTCGTTAGCCATTGGATCGAGAAAGAAGAAAAATAGTTTCCAAAATGTTGTAATACCATGTAAGAATGTAAGAAAATGAAAAATGGTTAATTGAGTGCCCAAATGGCCTATTCATCAATCCTCTATTTATATAAGAATGCGGAATACAAGTATATAAAGAATCATAATGATCGTAACGTAATCGTAACGATGGTATCGTAATCGTAACGGCCGTATCGTATTAACTCTGCATCCTAAATAGGAAGTTTTCTAAATATACACTCTAATAAAATATAATTTCTAACAGTTTTATGTGCTCGGGTTTGTGCTGTTCTGATGACAACCTAGGGCCTTTTTATTAGGAAACTTATTTTCTCCCCACATATAAATCTCACATGGAATTACTCTGTTTTTTAAAGTGAAATAGATGCGGAAGCACTAATATTTTAACAAAAATAAACTGAATGACATCTTTTTTACACAGCAATGGAAAACAATTTAAAACATAATCAAAATCATGCCATAAATATTGTGTTGGCAAAATAATCATTTGAAATTTCTACTCCATTAGATATAGGACTTGAATAATTTTGATAATAAAAATATTTAATCAAACATCACTATAAACGACAAACAATGTACACTTAAACTTGACCATATCCACCACCTTAGTGCCCACGCCAAGATGATTTACTCGTTGAGCGATTTGAAAGCTAATGTCCTGTTTGGTAGAACGAGTGCCTCCACGGGCTGCTCTGGAGGGGACGAGCCTGACTGCTCCTTGATGTTTTTTTTGACTAAGTCAAGGTGGCAAATGAAATGCAGCTCAAATTACCCTCAAATGTACAGGAAAATTAAAACTCAAATGCACATGCACATGCATTCTCTCTCACGTGTGTATGAGGACTCACACTTTCTATTTAGTTTTTCCTTTTTTGTCTTTTAGCTAAATGGTTGGACTATATAAGTAGCAGGATTGTAAATTGCAGATCTGAATTTGATTAATGGAACGAGCTTTACATTATTCCTTCTTCCTTTACTTACAAATATAAGCATTATATATATAAATATCAACATAGTATCCAGAGCAAGGTTTTGAAACCTTCTTCAATATCCCGTACGATTTGAAAGCACAAAACATAGCTCAACAATGGCGCACAATATTATAGGTAACGCTTGGCCGGCACTAAACTCAAGTTTCATCGTCTGCAAATCAGATCGCACTTCGAGAAGAAGATCCACTGCATATGCAAGGTTCGGATCATCCTGGCATGGCTTTAGTAACCACACAACTCACGTGTAATAATTTCCTCCCTTGGAGCCGCTCTGTGAAAATTTCTGTTGGTGCAAAAAACAAATTAGGTTTTATAGATGGGACAGTCATGAAACCTCAATCTGATTCTGCTTCTTATGATCAATGGTTTAAGGTAGATTACATGATTACCTCTTAGATATTAAACTCAATCTGAAGGATATAGTTGAAGCATTTCTATATACTGATTCGGCTAGAGAATTGTGGGTTGATTTGTGTGAGCGATTTGGGAAAAGTAATTGCCCCTTGTTGTTTCAACTAGAAAAAGAAATTGCTACACTATCTCAAGGGAACAACACTGCTGCAGTATATTTCAAAAAATTAAAGAAATTATGGGATGAGTATTCTGTGCTAATTCCAGTCCCAGCATGTAATTGTGTATCTGCAAAAGAACTGCATGATATTGAACAGAATAGAAAACTGATGCAGTTTCTGATGGGATTGAATGATAGCTATGATCATGTTAGAAGCCAGATTTTGCTGATGGATCCCCTGCCAACTATGAACAAGACATACTCCATGATATTAAGAGTTGAAAAGGAGAGAAGCATGCAAAACATAAATGCAGAATCAATTGACAATTCAGCTTTGCTATCCAGGTTTATGAATACAAGAAAGAGTTATGAGAATAATAGAGGACAGACTTCAGGCTTTCAAAACAGAAATAAAAACTTTGGAAAGAATATGAATCGCAGCTGGAATTCAAATGCAGGAAACCAATCTAGAAAGTTCAACACAAGAAGGAGCAAGGAGGAAAAGTACAATCTGATTTGTGAACATTGCAAAGGACCTGGTCATGAAAAATATGAATGCTTCAAATTACATGGAATTCCAGATAGGTACAAAGATCTCAAGGAACAAAGAGTCAGAGTGTTAATGCAAATGCAGCCAACACAGGGGATATTAACAATACAAGAAATGTTGTAGAATCTCATTTCTCTATCCCTAGTCAGCTTGATATAGCCTCCCTGATCCAACAAGAAGTCACAAAGTATCTCTCAGGAAAAGGATTATCAAATGAGCATAGCATAGGAAACAATTATGTGAACTTGGTTGATTCTAGGAATGATCCAGGTTTACACTTTGCCTTATCTATCCTAGACTCAGTCAAACCTGGAAGCTGGATAATAGACACAGGAGCAAGCAAACACATGTGTAATGATGAGAAGATGATGACAACACTATTCACCACTGAATCACAAATTTCAGTCTATCTGCCAGACGGAACTCAGAAAATGGTAACTCAGATAGGGGATGTTCAACTCAGTTATGATCTGTACCTATCACAGGTACTTTTGGTACCATCCTTCAAGTACAACTTGCTATCTGTAGCTCATATTGCTGCTCAGTCAGGGATTAAGAGTACATTCTTTTCAGATGATTGCATACTACAAAGTACACACAATGACTCTATTGTAGCAAGATGAGAATTGGTTGGAAAGCTTTATGTACTATCACCAGCTGAATCAGAACCTGCAACAGCACCACTATGTATAAATGGACTCTTGGCTAATCATGATGTCTCCCTTGACCCTTGGCATAAGAGGTTGGGATATATTTCACACCACACACTCCAACACATTTCAGACATGAAGCAATTATACAGTTAAGTAATAAGAAAACAGCTAATGCCTTATGATGAATGACATGTCTCCAAACAAAGTAGATTGCCCTTCACATCTAATAGTATATAGACAATAAATATTTTTGAGCTAATACATGTGGATATATGGGGACCATACAATAAATTCTCAGTCACAAACACACCATATATGCTTACAGTGGTGGATGATTACAGTAGATCCACATGGACTTTCATGATGAGCCACAAGTCTAATTTCATCTCCATCTTAAGAGATTTCTTTTTAATGACTCCTACAAATTTTGGAAAATTTTTCAAGACAGTTAGAACAGATAATAGGGCAGAATTCATGGGAAAGGATTGTCAAAATCTCTTTAAGACACAAGGAATTCATCATCAATATACTTGTGTTTATACTCCACAACAAAATGGAGTTGTTGAAAGAAAGCACAAACATCTTCTGGATGTTGCCAGATCCCTAATGTTTGAGTCCAAGGTTTCTTCAAAACTTTGGCCCTTTTCAATACTCACAGCTTCATACATCATAAATAGAATTCCCAGTGCAGTTCTGAAATGGAAATCACCTTTTGAGGTGCTTTATGGACACAAGGCTGATCTGAATTCACTCAGAACCTTTGGATGCCTCACATATGCTACAAACACTAATCCCAACAAATCCAAGTTCACATCAAGGGCTGCTAAATATATTTTTATAGGGTATGTGCATGGACTGAAAGGATACAGGTTGTATGACATAGAATCAGTATCTGTTTTAACTTCCAGAGATGTGGTTTTTCTTGAGAATATTTTCCCATACAAAGAGTCAAAAACACAAGCTGAAGCCATTCCTTTACCATGTGTTGACACAATGGATATACCTTCTACCTCAGATACTGATCATAACCTCATTGGAAGAATAAGCTCCAGAACAAAGAAGGTGCCAACTTGGCATTCAGACTATGTAATGAGTTGTCTTACCAATCACACATACTCATTGGAAATTCCCACAGTTGTTGATGGAGAGTCCTATACACTCCACATTTCCATATATCACCTCCACTCTATTTACTAAGGACTACTTGGCTTTCTTAGCCAACATTGACACTTTCAAGAACCATCCTCTTACAACCAAGCATGCAGGTCAGCTGAGTGGACAATGGCCATGGAAAAGGAAATACAAGCTTTAGAAGAGAATAAGACATGGGTTCTAACTCAGCTACCTTCAGGAAAGAAGCCCATTGGTTGTAAATGGGTATACAAGGGGAATATGAATCCAGATGGCTCTTTGGAAAGATACAAAGCCAGGTTAGTGGCAAAGGGCTTTCATTAATTACTAGGTGTAGATCTTTTTGATAGATTCCCTCTTGTTGCCAAGTTAGTCACAGTGAGACTTCTCATTGCTTTGGCAACTGCAAAATCTTGGCCTCTTTATCAATTGGGCATCAACAATACATTTTTACATGGGTATTTACATGAGGATGTTTATATGGTTCCTCCTCCTGGCTACAGCAAGGCCGTTCCAGGACAAATGTACAAGCTTCAGAGAAGCCTCTATGGCTTGAAACAGGCATCCAGGGAATGGAATAATGCATTTTGTTCAAAATTGATACAATTTGGTTTTAATCAATCAGAACATGATCATTGTCTCTTCATAAGGAAAAGGGAGAGCTCCTTCATAGCTCTTCTCATATATGTTGATGATGTCCTAATAAGTGGAAATGATTAGTCCATCATTGCTGTTCTCAAGACCTACTTAGATAATATATTTACTATAAATGATCTTGGCTCAGCAAAGTATTTTTTAGGCATTGAAATTGCAAGGGGATCAGAGGGCACTTATCTTCATCAAAGAAAATACATATTGGTTATCCTAGAAGACACAGGTTTATCTGGACGCAAACTTGAAAGTGCACCCCTACCAGCTGGTTCTAAGCTCACTGCATATTTGAGTTCACCATTTCATGACCCTGCTAGATATAGAAGGCTGATGGGCAGGTTACTTTATTTAAATTTTACCAGGCCTGATATCACATACTCTGTTCAGCAACTCAGCCAATTTGTTAACTCTCCATCTGACACACATTAAAATGCTGCACTTCATCTAGTTAAACATCTAAAGGGCAGCCCATCACAAGGTCTCTTTTATCCTGCCAATACACCTGAAACACTAACTGCCTTTAGTGATGCTGATTGGGGTTCTTGTCCGGACACACGTCGATCTCTCACAGGTTATTGTATATTTCTAGGCAACGCTTTGGTTTCTTGGAAAACAAAAAAACAAAATACTGTCTCAAGATCCTCAGCTGAAGCTGAGTATAGAGCTCTTGGCTCAACTGTTTGTGAACTCAAATGGATCTCTTATGTTGCTGCAGATTTTTCTCTCCATATCCTACCCCATATCTCTTTGGTGTGACAACATGTCAGCCCTTCATATCCTTGAAAACCCAATATTTCATGAACGTACAAAACATCTTGAAATAGACTAGTACTGTCACCTGGTACGTGATCAGTTCAAAAATGGTTTTCTAAGCCCTCGCTTTGTTACTTCCTCATTGCAACTAGCTGACCTATTTACAAAAGCTCTACCTGCTGCTCAGCTGCATTTTCTGTTGGACAAGATGTGGATTGTTGATCATTATGGCCCATCTTGAGAGGGGGGTGTTGACTAAGTCAAGGTGGCAAATGAAATGCAGCTCAAATTACCCTCAAATGCACAGGAAAATTAAAACTCAAATGCACATGCACATGCACTCTCTCTCGCGTGTGTATGAGGACTCACGCTTTCTATTCAGTTTTCCTTTTTTTGTCTTTTAGCTAAATGGTTGGACTATATATGCAGCAAGATTGTAAATTGCAGATCTGAATTTGATTAATTGAACGAGCTTTACATTATTCCTTCTGCCTTTACTTACAAATATAAGCATTATATATACAAATATCAACAGTTTTTTGCTTGAAGCATAAGAAAGGCCGCTATATCGGCCAACAACAGGCTGAGAGGAGCATTTTATTAGCTGATACATATCCCATGTTGTTGTTAAGGAGCATTCATTATAAGGAAAATGATTAAATACACGATTAAATTAGGTAATGGATGCATATCAACTATAATATTTGATTATATTTTGCAATATATCTCATGATCAATCATACATATCTAAATTCAAGATGTCATTGATGTAAATCCATCACTACATATCCTAATATTCATGGACTTAAATCATTAATTAATACTATCATTCTAAACCGAGATTCATAAATCACCTATATGGATTTCTAGTGCCCTCTATGTTTCTCTAGTGTTTCATTTATGGTTATTTTACGAGTAATAAATAAAAAGTTCCGGTTTAAAGAAGAATAAATGGTATGTAATATTAATACAAAATGTTTGGACAGACTATTTGGTGATTTGTGGATGACCTAATGGTGATTTGTTTGTATCTCTATCCTCAAAAATCATGTAATATTGATTCAAAATGTTCGAATTGGCCTCTTCAGTAAAAGAATTAAAAGAGGAAAAACACGAGTAAAACTTCCGAAAAACTATAATAGAGAAGATGAAATTGAAAACATGTAGTTTATTATTTCATTGTATTCCAATTGACAAATTAAAACAGTAAACAAAAACTGAAAACAAACAAACAAAAAACATTAAACCATCAAACTATAAACCACTTAAACTTGACCAAATAAAATTACAAAAATACAACAATTATAAAGCACTAATTAATCACAACTTGAGAGACAAATCCAGTTGAAAACTCGCTTCAGATATGAAATTTTGAGACAGACTCATCTTCAACCTGTTGATCATCTCGAGGATCATTCATCCCGTGCTTGTCTCTCGTTTTAGCAAAAACCAATAGGTCCGGGTAAATGGGCCTAGAACTCGAACTCCCATCGCCCACGCCAGGAAATCAAAAATTTGAACCGCAATTTTGTGCATTATAAGCACCCTACCCTGTAAACCGAGGAACCTATAGATAGAGACCTGATAATATCAGGTTGCATGGCCATATACAACTCAACGATCTGATCACTTCAGGTCACATGAATACCAAGCATATAGGTCGCATGAGAGGTCGCACAGGGATCCAGGAAGAGGTCTCATGAGAGGTCGACCTACACTATGTCAAATGATGATGTCAGCCCAAGTCTAGTACATCCAACTTAATACAGCTGTCAAGACTGTACTGTAGCATTACTGTCCACATATTCTAGGTATCCATTGTCGAACTGTACTGCAGCATTTCTACCCACATATTCTAGGATTACACTAGTCAAGCAACTTGTTATTAATAACTATAACGTTCTCTGCTATAATCATTAACAAATGATTGAATGAATATACTAAAAAGTTAATGAGCTCACTGCTTTCTTTCAGAACCCTCGGTCCAGGTTAAACATTATTAAACTCAAGAACAGGCTGGGGCCAATGGCAGCTCGGGACAAGCGTTTATGTTATGAATGAATAGGATTTAAAAAGTAGAAAATAGAAAACCTAAAGAAAATACAGATTTACGTGATTCACCAAATTGGCTACGTCTACGGGCAGAGAGAAGAACAGATTTTATTAACTAAATAGGGTTACAGATTTCTTATCTCAAAGACCATATATATAGTATTGAGATAATACACCGAAGTTGGGTTTAAGGCCCAAAACTGTATACCCCCGTACAACACGCCGAAACGAGAGATTCAAGACATATCAACAAATCTCCACCTTAACTTGATTCTTCCTTTACAGATGCATCATTACAATGCAAGATGAACTGACTCCTTCTTACTGCCTCAGATTTGCCCTCGTTGGGCAACTAACAACTTGTGACGTTTAGCAAGTTCAAACAATGTCGAAACTTGCTATGTGGGACCGACTTGGTGAACATGTCAGCAGGATTATTAGTAGTACCTACTTTCATCACCTTGACTCTCTGCTCATTCTTCAGAAAATGATACCTCACATCAATATGTTTGGTCCTCTCATGATGGACCTGATCCTTGGTCAAACAGATTGCACTCAGACTGTCACAAAACACAATAACTTGATCATGATGTAGACCAAGATCACCTACAAGCCCTTTAAACCAAATTCCCTCTTCAGCAGCTCTTGTCAATGCCATATATTCTGCTTCAGTTGTAGAAAGAGTAACTGTAGCCTGTAGAGTTGCCTTTCAACTAACAACAGAACCACCAAGAGTGAAGACATAACCAGTCATAAATCTTCTACTATAAACATCTCCAGCATAGTCAGAGTCAGAGTAACCAGTCACAGAACCATGAGCATCACCTCCATACAAGAGACCAACATCAGACGTACCATTAAGATAACGAGAAATCCTCTTCACAGCTTGCCAATGCTTCTTTCCAGGTCGTCCCATGAACCTGCTGACAACACTCACAACATGTGCAAGATCGGGTCTAGTGCAGACCATATCATACATCAAACTCCCTACTGCATTAGAGTATGGGACTCGAGACATGTATTCCTGCTCATCTACAGACATCGGTGTATAATCAGCGGATAAATGAATATTTGTAGCACTTGGGGTATCAATAGGCTTGGCGGTAGGCATGCCAAATATAGACAAGATCTTCTCAATGTAACTCTTCTGTGACACGAAGAGCTTCTTCTTTTCTCTTTCCCTATATATCTCCATGCCCAGAATTTTCTTGGCAGCACCCAAATCCTTCATATCGAACTCAGCACTGAGCAGATCCTCTAGCTTCTGAATATCAGACTTGGACTTCATAGCTATGAGCATATCATCCACATAAAAAATGAGATAGATCATGAAACCATCATCTGCTTTATTGTGATACACACAACAATCATGTGGACTCCTGTTGTATCCCAACTGGATCATGTAACTGTCAAACCTATTATATCACTGCCTTGGAGACTGCTTTAGACCATATAAGGACCTCTTCAACTTGCAAACATAATCTTTCTTCTCCAGAACATGAAACCCCTCTGGTTGAGTCATTTAAATATCGTCTTCGAGAATTCCATGTAGAAAAGATATCTTCACATCCAGTTGCTCAAGTTCTAAATCCTGTTGTGCAACCATTGCTAGTAACACCCTAATGGAAGTGTGTCTGAACACCGGTGAGAATATCTCATTATAGTCAACCCCCTCCTTTTGTGTGAACCCTCTTGCAACTAGTCGAGCCTTGTATCTCACACCCTCACCAGATGTGGTTTCTTCCTTCTTCTTGAATATCCATTTGCAAGTAACAATCTTCCTCCCCTTTGGTCGTTTGACCAGCTCCCAAGTCAGATTCTTGTCAAGTGATTCCATCTCTTCTCTCATTGCAGTGAGTCATTGAGCCGACTCACTATCTGAAACAGCCTCCCTGTATGTGAATAGTTCACCTACAGATGGTTCTTCCTCTTCCACCTCGCCAGCGAATTGTAATGCATAAGTCGCCATATCCTCAAAACCGTACCACACAGGAGGCTTCACGCCTGTTCTCCTAGATCTATCAATAGCTATGCTTGTCTGGCGAGCTTTTGGATGAACATCTGAACTTGTACTTTCAGCATTAGTATGTTGATCTTCTCCACCATGGAGTTGTGATTTAATCTCATCGAGAGTGACTTGCAGCTCCACCTGTTTATCAACACTACTATAATTTTCTACACCAATAGTCTTTACAGTGGGGTTAAGCATAGAATTCTCATCAAAAATCACGTTCCTGCTGAATATAACTCTATTTTCTGAAGTTGACCAGATTCTATATCCCTTAAATCCATCCCCGAAATCAACAAATATACCCTTCTTAGCTCTTGGTTCTAATTTACCTTCACTAACATGATAGTAAAAAGTACACCCAAAAACCTTCAACAAAAGATAATCTAAAGGTTTATCAGACCATACCTCGTAAGGTGTCTTGCAATCAATGCTAGTGTGAGGACCAAAGTTGATCAGATAGCACGCCGTGTTTACTGCTTCTGCTCAGAACTTTCTAGCCAAAACAACATTTTAGAGCATGCATCTCGCTCTCTCCAGCAATGTCTTATTCATGCGCTCTGCCACACCATTCTGCTGCGGTGTGTGTCCAATGGTGTAGTGTCGAGCAATCTCTGCATCCTTGCAGAACTCGTTGAAATCAGACAAACATAATTCAAGGCCATTATCAGTTCGCAGTCGCTTTATCTTCTTCCCAGTCTGATTTTCTACCAACGCCTTCCACTGCTTAAATCTCTTGAATGCTTCACATTTGTTCTTCATCATAATTACCCAAGTCATCCTTGAGTAGTCATCAATCATAGACACAAAATATATGTGTTCTCCAATAGACTCATTACGTGACGGACCCCAACAATCCATATGAATGTAGTCAAGAGTCTCCTTGGTCTGATGAATGGCCTTCTTTGGGAACTTGCTGCGATGAAGCTTCCCAAACACACAATGCTCGCAGAATTCAAGACTCTGCACTTTATGCCCAGAAAGAAAATTCTGCTTTGATAAAATCTGCATCCCTCTTTCTTCCATATGACCGAGCCTCATATGCCAAAGCCTTGTCATATTTGTGGTCTGAACCTTGGATGATGCAATATCAGCATAACCTGTCACAGTGGAACCTTGTAGATAATATAAGACACCACGTTTCAGGTCTGTTAGGACCACCTTTGAACCTTGACAGACACACATAACTGAACCTTCACCTTTGGAACTGAAACCCTTGCTGTCAAGAAGACTCAATGATATCAGATTCTTCGTCATCTGTGGAACATGCCTGACTTCATTCAAGGTGCAGAATACCCCATCATTTGTCTGTATCCTGACTGAGCCAATTTCAACCACTTTGCAGACAACACTGTTTGCCATGGAAACATTTCCTCCATCTATCTGCTCAAAAGTCGAGAAGAACTCCCTGTTAGAACAAATATGGTACGATGCCCCAGAATCAAGAACCCACACATCATTACGATGTGATTGTCCAGCTGCAACCAAAGCCAGATCTTCTTCAGAATTCGTATCAGTTTCTGCCATAGCTGCAGAACCGCCGACACCCCCTTTCTTCTCCTACTTCCTTTTCTTCTTAAGATAATTATTCTTCGAGTGCCCTGGTTCTTTACAGTAATTGCAGATGTCTTTGGGTTTAGGACCTTTTGAACCTTTTTGATTCAACTTCCCTGTTTTCTTCCCAAATCTCCCTTTTTCTTTACCTGTGACAAACAATCCTGATGCCTGATTTTCTGTGGCTGCGCCAGTTGCATGTTGACAGTCTTCTCTGCTGTGGAGGGAAGATCGAACATCTTCCAGAGACAGAGTATCTTTCTCAATAATAAACGTTTCACAAAATTCACATACGATTCACCCAAAGATACTAACAAAATTAAAGCAGCATCCTCATCTTCTACTTTAACACGAATATTACGCAAAACTAGTAAAATTTTGTTTAGATGATCACGAAGGGGAGTACCTCCTGCATGCTTAAACGGAACAGACGATACTTCAAGAGTAACTTGTTGGTTAGAGACTTCGTCATATAGAGACTCTCTAACTTCAACCAGAGAGCAGCGGCAGTTTCCTAATCAGCAACCTCGATGATAACATTGTCAGACAGACATAGCATAATAGTCGAGTGAGCCTTTTCTTCTCGGGTAATCCACTCTTCTTCATCTACATCCTTAATTTAGGTTTTCCTGATAGCGGCGCCCACAAACCCTGCTGCTTTAGCAGAGATCACATCTTGATCTGCCATAAGCCAAAACTATTTCTCCCAATGAATTTGTCAACCTTTACGTTGAAAGCAGACATTCTCGGTCGGCAAAAAAGACACCCTAACGGTGCAGAAATACCCTGATCAAATCGACCAGGCTCTTGATACCGGTTTATTATGAATGAATAAGATTAAAAAAGTAGAAAACAGAAAATGTAAAGAAGACACAAATTTACGTGATTCACCAAATTGGCTACGTCCACGGGTAGAGAGAAGAACAGATTTTATTAACTGATTAGGGTTACAGATTTCTGAACTCAAAGACCATATATATAGTATTGAGATACACCAAAGTTGGGCTTAAAGCCCAAAAATGTATACCGTTGGGCGGGGGCGTCTCCGCCCCCC
>BMAC01000097.1:1685219-1722109 GCA_014905375.1 Phtheirospermum japonicum | reverse complement strand
AGCGATTTGGTATTAACGGATAACTGATAGTTGATATCAAATTGCATTAGCTGATAGAAGATTGTGTTAGCTGGTTTGACTAGCTGATTGTATTAGTTGTTTGAATACAAATGTTAGGAATTAATGAACATGTTTGACAATTAAAGGATAACTGAAAGCTGATAGCAGATTGTGTTTACTGGTTCACTAGTTGATTGTATTAGCGGTTTGGTAATTAGTGGATAACTGATAGCTAATAGCGAATTGCATTAGATGATAACTGATAGAAGATTGTGTTAGCTGGTTTTACTAGCTTATTGTATTAGTATTAACTGGTTTGACTAGTTGTTTGTATTAGCGGTTTGGTAATTAGCGGATAACTGATAGCGAATTACATTAATTGATATCTGATAGTGGATTCTGTTAGTTGGTTTGACTAGCTGATTGTATTAAATATTTGTATAAAATATTTGGTAAATAGATTAGAGCTGATAGTTATTTGATTGTTTAAAATAACCAATAAGGATAGTTGCAAAATTTATTACTGAGTAACTTTCGTTTTAATAATGTAAATTGATTATGTGATGAATATATTGAATAATTATAATAATATAATTTTTTTAATATATTGAATCACTGAATATATATATTTATAGAGTTGTTTATTGAATTTAATTTGTAATTATACATATAGTAGTTTAACATCCGTATATTACACGGGGTTTATAAAAAATTAAATATAAAATATTTTTGAAAATTACAAACTTTTAGATTTAAGATAAAATATTAAAAAGATGTGTTCTCAACCCATGCCGGGTTCAACTTATTAATTATTATAATTATTAATTAATATTATATTTTTATATTTAGATTAAATTCGTTAATAATTATATTTACATACTTATAAAAATTTAAAAGATATAACATTTTCAACCCGTCTCTTATCTATATTAATTAATTATTATTAATTCATTTTATATTTTTAAGTTTAGATTAATTTTGTTAATAATTATAGTGTCATACTATCAAGCCTTATCACATTGTGCCATTGGATAATAAATATTAATTAATTTTTATTATATAATTTCGTTTTCTTATATTCAGATTGAATTTATTACTAATATTTAGTTACACATCCAATTATTGCAAATATATCATAATTTACCTACACAAAATATTTAAAATTTCAAAAATAAAATATTTAGTTATAAATTATTTTGGTTTTATTTAATTAATAATAAATATGATATTTTTTTAATACGTTAAGAACAAAAATAGTATTTTAAATTACTTCCCAATTCTTTATTCTCAAAAAGCTATTATAGTGAGTTAATTCAAAATTAGTCAAAATCTCAAACTTCCAAACATACCAAATATATCATTACAGTGCAAATGGTGCACATATTACATGGACTATTCATTTATATCGAAAATGAAGATGCCATTTATGTAAATCACATACTCCCTCCGATTCGTATTTAAATGTCATTTTAAAAATTAAATTTTGTTTGGGCAAAAATATAAAATTTATTTATTAATTAATTGGACTTAACAAAAATGGTCCATAAATATATGAGGTGGCAAATTTAGTCCACTAATTAAATTTTAGTCGCACATTTAGTCCAATTTTGAAGATTTTGACCGAAAGAACGCTGGCCAAAATTTAGGGGTTGGCAAATTTAATCCACCAATTAAATTATTATCGCACATTTAGTCCAAAATTTGGGGTCATGTGTGATTTTCCGGCAAGAATCCCCATTTTGGGTGAAATTTGGACTAAATTAGGGATAAAATTAATTGGTGGACTAAATTTGTCACCCCTATATTTAGTGGACTATTTCTTCCAAGTCCAAAAAGTTAATGGACGAATTATATTTTAGCCTTTTGTTTCAAATTAATTATCGTTTTAAAACTTTTTACCCATTTTTTTCAACTTTATCCCTATTCATTTAAAGAAACAAAATAAATGTATTGTAATAAGATAACTATTAGTAAATGGGTAGAGAGGTTTAATTATGAATATTATTAATTAATTAAGAGTATAATGGTTAAATTTACATGTTTATTAATTATAGACATAAATTCTAAAACAACATTTAATAAAAAATGGAGGAAGTGTATCTTAAGAGTCATCTATGAAGCACTAATACGGGAATATTGGTACGTTACAATACGGTTATGGAGATACGTCATGTGTTGAATTTTAAAGATACGGGTACGGTAAATAGATACATATAAATACATACATATATAGTACTGAAATATAGTCGTATTAACTAAAAAAACTAAAATTTCATAAATAAATAAATTTCAAATGTGATAAGTTTCAAAAATACATGAAATAATTAAATTATTTATACAATAAAAAATATTTTATTTATTTCTTGAAACTTATAAACATTTGTACTATCTCTCTCAATTTGAGGTTCCATAACTAAAATTCTTATTACGTTTTATTTTTTAATACAAGACTCGAGAAGGTTAAAATTTTATTTAAAATACTGACACTTTATTGGTACGTATTGATACGTATGCACAGAAGTGTCGTATCCCTTAAATATTCGCTGCGGGTACGGCATACTCGTCTTCACGGAGAGTCATGGATTCAAATCATTAATTATTACGATAATTATAAACTGGGATTGATAAATCACTTATCTAGATTTCTAGTTGCCTAGTCTTTTATGTTCTCTCTTACGGAGATTTACGAATAATAAATAATAAGTCTCAGTTTATGCGGGAAAAATAAATGGCTCTGCCAGTGATTTTCTTTACATATATAATTCTCGAGCAATATCGACCTTATAAATGCTTATTCATTTTCTATTAAGTTTTCACTGATATTTCTTTTTTGTTATTATTACTATTTGTCGATGAGTTAATGGTGGTTTGTTAATTCTCCGTCGTCAAAAATTATGTATTAGATTCAAAATGTTTGGACAACCTCTTAAATTACGAAAAGAGAAAAACAAACAAACAACCAAAAGCATTAATTAATCACAACTTGAGAGACAAATCCAGGCCAGACTCATCTTCATCATATCGATCATTTCCAGAACCATTTATCCCGCCCCTGTTTCTCGGTCCAGCAAAAAATGGCAGGTCCGGATAAACAGGCCTGGAACTCGGACTCGCATCGCCCGTGCCAATATTGGGAAACCGAACATTTGTGCCCTGATTTTGTGCATTACGAGCACCCTGTCCTGGAAACTGAGGAACTCTCGGTCCAGGCGCAACCCATCCCGGGTAAACGTTATTAAAACCAGGAATGGGCTGGGCCGGTGCATAAGGATTACCGGATAACGGCATCCCAAGTTGTTGTTGAGCATTGTAAGGTAAGTTATTGAAAACAGATCTGTCAACCAGATCATGAGATCTATGGTAAGAACCAAGATAACGGCCCTGATAAGCCACACCGTTCGCGACAAAATAATTGAAACGATTATCGTGCAATTCGCGTGCGGTTTTTTCCAATGTGCGCTCGAGTTTGTGGGCGTTGTAGTGACCGCCCAGAGCTTGTTTGTTTGAAAACTTCTTAGTGCAATATTTGCACCCGTACTCGCGGTCCTGTTCCGCGTTCCGCGGGAGTGGGGCCTGGGCTTCCTCTGGAGCCTCGGGGCGAGATTGGTTGGGACTAGGGTGGTGATCCATTGGAGAAGAAAGATAGAGGAAGAAGAAAAGTGTGAAAAAATATTACAACTTTTTTTTTCTTCTTTTATTGTCCAAGACTGAGTGAATTAGAACTTAAAAGTGATTTTTCTTAAAACCATAAACCTGGTAATTTATAGTGCAAAGATTGGAAATTTTCGAAGCCAGAATGGAAAAATACTAAAGGCATTCTGAACCAGAGTTTGAAGTGGTAAACCCAAAAGCTTAGAATGCAATCAAATTTTATTCCTAAAATGCCAGTTTTTATTACAACTATATGCTTATCTCTCAAATCCCTTCTTGATTTTAAGGTTTTAAACCTTAAAAGCTGGTTGACTATTGTTACCGTCTGGATGTGAACGAAAGTAGTACACAGCACCCTGTTGAGATTGACAGCAAACTATTGTAATGAGATTCTTTATGAAAATTTAACTAAAATTCTCACTTACTAAGTTTTGATTTATTCAACGCAAGGTGTAATAACTGATATTGTAACTACTCTTATAAGTGGAAAAGATTGATGATATCTCAAATTCGCAATTGCCAATAACATAAATATTCTTTGAATGCTAAGAAAGGACTACCATAAATTTCAATGGATGTGTATAATTTGTTTGGTGCAAAGATAATAATATCCGTTGATGTCTATGCCGGTCAACAAATCCACGTGCTGTTAAAATTCGATAATTTACCTCCAAACTTACAAATTTAAGCATAAAAACTTTGAGAAAAACATTCTCAAAGTTTAAACTTGAAAGTTTTGAAAGTCTCAAATACTAGCATAAAGATTAATTAAATGAAAATGTTAGTTGACACCAATATTAATATTTAGGATTATTAAGAATAGACAATGAAAAACACTTGTAAATAATTTTTATTTATGAGTTAAAAACTCATAGGTCGTGACCTCATGCCAGAAAAGATATTATTAGAATAATAATGAAATCGTTTTACAAAGAATAGTAAAAAAAAATATCTAGTAATATATGAAAAACTTCTAGTTGATAAAATCGTTGTAATTATCATTCGAGTCGTCAGTAAACCATCAAGTTCGATCGAACACAATCTTGAAGAACACATGTCCAATGAATGACAACTTCTTCCTTCTTGAAGTCTTTCCATTTTTCTCACTCTACTACTTGATAATTTCTTCACTAGTCTTATGACATATATATACAAATGTATATCCTTCGAGTTTTAATTTGCAAAACAAAGTTCTGATAATCATTTTGATATATTTAGTAGTTAACTATGAAAATAGAGTTTCAAAAGCAAATGACTCTAATTAATTGATAAACTACTCTACTGAACAACCTAACAACCTAACAACTCAACGTCCAGAAAGTCAAATAAAACTAAAATAATTAAAATCAGTAGGAAATAAAAATTCCTATCAATATCACCATTTTGCTTTAATGGAAAAAACAACCGAACAACTCCCCTGAGTTATATAACTTAAACTCCCATTGAAGATACGAATCATGCCAGAAATATTAGTGAAAATGACAATAACAATTTAATGTCAATCCAAAACATACTACTAGCACAACAAATATCAAGCAACAGTATCCAGCAAATGAGAGAGGAAAGAAAATACCAAGTTTATTAGTACCACGAAAGCTTAAATTTAAAAACAACAAATATGTGCTACATGGTCAGGCACCACGAGTCTATTTCCGCATAGAACGCCTTAGGGTACTTGCTAGAGTACCATCATCATCATCATCATCATCATCATCATCCCTTTGTGGATCACCGAGTAAGTATTTTGACCACCACTAGCACTTTCTCTCCCTTTTTGACCAGAATGCAAAAGGAGGGCCTTCCTGTAGAACGCTCGCAATGCCATCAACCCATTAAGGTGTGCTTAAGCTCGTGCTATCCGCTGGTGTAACAAACCCAGATGTGCCTGCAAATCAAAATAGAAAATATGTACATAATATTTGATGTTAGTCGATGTGTCAGTGACACTCGAACTAAAACTTTTAGCAGTGGCAGCACACCAGTCATCTGACTCATCATCAGAAGATGCCAAAGTCAGATCAATGACACGATTTGTCCCCTAAAAGTCTTATGATTAAGCCCAAAGTGGACAGGTTCTCCACTGTAATGTCCTTGTTATAGGCTCTTAAGATCTGATCTACTAGAATGGAATAAATGAGAGAGGGAAAAGGTAGGCTAACTTTGGTTGCAGATGAGGTGGCAAACTTAGTCACCCAATCAAACACAGTTTGACCAAAGTTGAAACGCATCCTTGACTCTATCTGAAACAAAGCAAGAACCTAAGGTCGGGTAATAGTCGTGGTGTTCATTATCGGAACCTAATTGCACACATCTACCTTATGAGAAATAGAGTATAATGAGATGAGATGTGAGCTGCAAAACCGTTTTGGCCACTTCTGCAGTTGTCCTCTGGAGATGAACATGGCAACATCATCAAAGTTGACCACGCTGACTCTCTTCTCTTAATCTTCACTCTCGAAGAAGGTTTTGATAACTTAGGGAGTGAACATAAATACTTTTTCTCGAACAAGCACTTTACCATAATATAGAGAGTTTGTTTGAGACAGAGGGAAGCATATTGGCATAGAACTCAAGTACAACCTCTCTTAAGGAGGGCGTAGCTAATGTCACAGTGGAAGAAAGCCGTTTACGACTAAAAATTTATTCAAAATTATCTTCTCAAACAACCCAAATTCCACTCTCCTTTCATCAATAAACGTATGATTGTGCAGAAAATTAAAGCATTCTCTTGCTTCAGATGTGTAAAAATGAGGTGCAAAGGCATCACTTACCTCGATCTCTCGATCATCGGATTCAGCTTCCATGGCCACACCTTCCTCCTCATTGGACTTGTCTTTTTCCTCTACCATTTCTCTTCACCCGGTTCTTCAAGATCTACTGGGTTGTCTCCAAAGTTTCATCATCAGTGTTGTCTGAAGTAGATAAGCTTTTCGAAGAAGATACAGCGAGAGTTGGAGAAGCAAGAGGAGAATTCAGTAAGCAAGAAATATCCTCATTCTGTAATGGTGTCCCAACATTCACTCACCTCCTCCTAAAATCTTATTTTAGTCTCAGGAGTTTTCTAAACGAAAATAGTCCTTTCAGAAGCTTTACTAGAAGCTAGAGGTGAATTAGGAGTTGGTGAACCAGAAACTCCGAATACAAGAATAGAGTTCGATGCTGCTTGGGGTGCAATTTAACCAAACCCTTTTTCCCTAGGAAACTTTCCCAACTTCATCAAGAAGGAAGCTAGAGGAGCATCTTCATCATTCAACAGTTCTTCAAAGTTAGTTTGTGCCTCTTTACCCTGAACAGGGTCAAAGTCTCATCATCAGAGTCAAAGAAGAAGGACGTGGTATGAATCTTCTTCTTTATGGAAAGAAAATCTTCAAGAGGATCTTAGTCTGATCATCACTATCCATTTCAGAGATAAGCCCCTCCTCTATGAATGACATTTTCTCCAAATGAACACGCCTCTTCCCTAATGACATACTCTTTGGAACTGCCTCCAGAAAGTATCCTGGATCCACTCCACACAAACGTCGAGACCTTTTCATTAGTGGATTCCCCACTCTACCGAAAGTTTCAGCAATAAACTTTTAATTTAGCAGATTCTAAACATCAATTTCATTACCTTTATCCTCGAAATATGGAAGCATGTGGTTCTGATAAATCTGACACCAAGACCATATCCAGGGTAGTAGTCGTGTTGAAATTAGGCACTGAGTCAGTAAGTGCACTTAACTTCTCAGAAACAGCTTTCTTAGGGCAAGGTGTTGGCACAGACACACCAACATCTATCTCAAAAGAAGAGGTGGCCATATTCTCAAATCAAATACAGTGGAACGTAACGCGATAGAGAAGAGCGATTAACAACAGCCTCAGGCATCACCATCTACTCCGTTAGTAATGGAGAGGGTTTATTTGGAGGACTTTTAAATTTTTGGGCTCATGATTCTTTCAATAGAAGTTGTGGGAACTTGAGAGGTTTTGAGTAGTTGGCTGCTGCGAACAAAGTGACCGTGACACCTTTATCTCAGAATTTTAAACACTCAAGGATAGTTATTGTGTTAGTAAAATAAGAAACAAATAAAATAATAATAAAACAACCAGATACAAAGAAGAAGAAAAGGAAGAGTTAATTAATTAATTACCCTACTCCCCTTTAATTAGCTAACTAATATAGTTCCTACATACACACGGACTCTAGAATCTATTTTTAAAGAAATTAAAAAAGAAACTCGACTATAACCCAAGTGAGAATAAGTACAATCTTGTCTCCATCCATCTTCATGCCTTCAGAAATAACATAGAATAAGAAAACCAGGCTAGTTGTGAATAAGTGACATTTCTTCAAATTTGCATAGAACCTTTGCTCCCTTAGAATTTCAAATACTTGTCGAAGATGATTCAAGTGCTCTTCCGACTTAGAAAAGTGCTCATCAAAAGTGATAAACATGAATTTTCCAATGAAAGTCTTAAAGATATGATTCATATGGTGCATAAAAGTTGAAGGCTAGTTAGAAAGTCCAAATGGCATAACCAATCATTCATAGAGTCTATCTCTTGTTTTGAATGTTACCTTCAATTCATCTCCCGATATCATGCGGATTTGATGATAACCTCTTTTTAAATCAATTTTAGAACTAATCTTGAAACCATGAAGTTGATCAAGAAGATCATTAAGGCAAGGAATAGAAAAGTGGTACTTGATAGTAATTTTATTTACCGATCCAATATCAATACACCTTCTCCATGACTCATCTTTCTATGGCACATGTAGCGCCAAGACAATAGAAAGACTTTTACTTTATTGGATAAGACCTTTAGTTAAATAGTCCTTAAATTGCCATTGTAATTTTTCACGCTCCTAAGGGTTCATTCTAAAAGCTACCTTGTTTGGAATTGACACAACTGGGATTAATACAATGCAATGTTGAATATTTCGCATCGAGGGGAGTCCCGGGGTAATTTCTTTTGGCACCACGTCATGAAATTCTTGAAGAAGATGTTGAAATGGAAAAGGGGACAACATGGACTTCTTCATTTTCCTCAAAAACTACCAAAGACTTGAGAATCGAAAAGTAAACTATTTCCCTCCCCTTTTGAAGGTTTAGGAATTTTCTCCATCTTGGATGGTCCCAAAATAATTTTTCGCCTTATTTAAAAAAGAATATGTATTCTTCAAGCCATCGTGATGTGTTTTCGAATACATTTGCCAAGTTCGATTAAGAAGCAAAGGACAATGGTCCATTGGACGAACATCACACCACACTTCGTCTTTATACTTATTGCCAATAGAAAAACTCACAAGACACTTTTTTCTTAATTTCAATTCATTATCTTTATGAAGCCATGATAGCTTGTATGGTTGAGAATGATATTCGGTCTTTACTTTCAACTTCTCCACCATTTTAGTAGCAACTGTATCTTCACAACTTCCTCCATCAATAATGACATTAGACACCTTGCCATGCAAAGTGCCTTGTGTGGAACATATAATTACGAAACCATGAGTCATTCTCCATGAAATTGGCATTAAGAGTACGTCGTACCACAAAAGATTCTCCATAATCTTCATAATTTATATCCTCCTCATCATTAGATTCGTCAAAGGTAGATGCTACGCAAAAAGGTTCCTCCTTTTCATCTTCGATAAGATTGATAATCTTGCGATTTGAACATTCCGTAGCAAAGTGTCTAAAACCCTTTCATGGGTAACACTCCTGTTAGGCCGGATTAACGGATCATTCGTTAGGCCAAAATTTCATTTCAATACATTTTAGTACAAAAATCAATAAATTACGGTAAAAAACCAATACATCATAGTAGCAATATATCATAGTATAAAAATCAATATTTCATAGCACGGGTAAGAGATTTATGAAAAATCAATACTTTTGAGAACAAAACCAATACATCACAGTACAAAAACCAATACATTCTTCTATCGGGTCAGATGGCCTAACAGATCATAACCCGTCAATCTGGCCTAACGCAAGTGTTTGCCCCCTTTCATTTGAAACACGTTTGTTTGGGCCACTTGGTTTTATAAAACCAGCATTTTTCCTTATATACTCTCATATTTCGTTTTTCAAATTTCTTTATTATCTTTCTCCTGAAAGTAGTTAGACTCTCTCGGTTGGAAGCACCACAACTTGGAGAAAAGCAACCACGAAATTGTTTTGATTCTTTTTCTTGTTTTTCAATTTTGAGTGCCAACTTACAAACATTATTATAAGTCCAGTATGGTTTCAACTGGAAAAAATCTCCACCCTCATATCTATTTCCTCTAAGAAAACAATCAATAATTTGCTCATTCGGCTTCAAAACACAACATCTAATCATGATATTCTCAAATTTAGCAATATAATCTTCTATAGATAGATCTCTTTGCTTGAAGTTATGGTTTCTTAGATATGCCTCTTGTCGATAATTATCCAACAAAGATTTTCTTTGTAGTTCCTTCTCTATCTTGTCACATGTTCGGATTTTTGCTGGGCATCATGAGCACGTTGCTTTTTTAGGTGTTCCCACCAAATGGATGAATATTTCTTCAACTGATAGCAACAAGCTTCACTTTTCCATCTTCTGAAATCTCTTTAAAGTCAAAGATCCTCGATTTGAGCCGATCAATGAATTCATTAGGATCATTTATTTCATAAAAGTCTGGAATATAAACTTTGATCTCACGAACATTGTTCCTTTGAAGTCTTTGATCATGAGATGAATTTTTGTCACTCAAATCATCATTTATATCACCATGAAATTTATTTCCACCTTCATTGTTTGAAGAACCAGCCCTTGAATCATGATCCTCAAAATCACAATTCAAAGGTTCGCCATGCGTAAGGCGTTGCTAGAGTTGTCGCACTTGTCTCCTTAAATCTTCCAACTAAGTATCATGAAGGTATTTTTGATGAGCCATGTGATACTCAACATTTTGCCTATTCTACTTATGACAAGCCATCGAAAACCAAAGCTCTGATACCACTTGACAGTGGAAATTCCAAGTGAAATAGCAGATATCACAAGGCACCCTTCAAAACTCACAACTCTATAAATCCACCAAAAGAGTTTAGAGTAAGATACAAGAAGATAAATCTTCTAAACAAACTTAATAACTCGAAATTTATTTTTTATTTCAAAATTGATTGCAGAAGACATTATAATAGAATGCCTTTTATATGCAAGGATTGGAACAAACCCTCAAGATGAGTCAAAAGTAATAAATAAGACATTACATTTTCTAAAGTCTAGAATAATAGAAGTAAATCTAATAAAGATAAATAAGATGAATATTAACTAAATATTAATTCTCTATCAACTACCAATGTGCATGGATGAGTAGGTTCATGAAAACACACCAAGAGTTACTTAATCTTCCAAATTCTCATCACTTCTGCCAAATGGTCATAACTCATTTTATGATTATTATTTTTAAGATCCACTTTTATTGTTATATACTAGACTCATAGGTCTTTTGAATTGTATAAATATTAAAAAATTTAATTCCTTCCCCATAAAAGCAGTTTATTCATCAAATTGGATCAAAAAATAAAATTTCTATTTTGGTGACATTTTACCCAGACTTGACTGGTCAAATGTCGCTATTCGTTTTCTGTATTACTATCAATAGTATCATACGTAGACGGAGCTGTTGAGTGAGTTGTATTATCAGTCGGAGGCGAATCTTCACCATGCAATATCCATTGTGAAAAACTTCTTTAAAACCACGACGTATCAAATGGCTCTTCACTTAGTCTAAATTCCGAAATTATCTCAGATTTTTGCAATCAACACAAGGACACACAATCATTTCCCAATCATGCTTAGTATTATTCTCCACAACAAATTTCAAAAAAAATCTCAACCCCTTGTATATATTCAAGTGTATTACATCTACCATACATCCAACTTCGATCAATATATATCTACCAATGCACAATTGAATTAAAAACTCAATAAATAAACTAACAAAGAAGCAAAAATTAATTTACGAGAAAATATAAAAATTAGATATTCTATAATGATGCATGTAACTTTGTTTTAATCTTTTTAATTAATTAATTAATTACTATTTTTTATTACTCTGTTTTCTTGACCTAATATATAGTGTTAGGTTTGTATTATATAATAATTAACTTTAAGACAACAAGTTCAACTTATTATTATTATTATTATTATTATTATTATTATTATTATTATTTTACTTTTAAAACAGTTGAAGAAATATTGCAAAAAATTAACTGTTTAGTGAAAATTCTTGCCTATATCAAATCAAATCACAAGTTATGTTCATGGGGATGAAAATTGAAAATTAGCACACAGTAGTTAATTAAAAATTGTCATTTTTATTCCGGATAGCAAAATGCAAAATAAGTAAATAAATAAATAAACTACAAATGCAAAAAAAAAAAAATGTAGAAAAAAAAATTCAGAGGTCGGCAGCCTTCCTCTCCGGCCCTACCTGAGCACGGTCCACATCGTCATCATTAAACCGTGCACCAAGCTTGGTGATGAGAACGGTCGAGCCTGGAGATGGAGAGAACTATCCCACCCCAATGAGAAATTATATTGCTTAAAATGTGGGTGAGTGCTTCTAACTGGACGGCTAGTTTCTGCATGTATGCGGAACATTCTTCCTGCATTTGCTTCATCAACGCGACAATTTGTTTTTCTTGCGGAGCGGTCTCTCCATGGTGTTGTCAGCCATTATTTGTGATGAATATTAACTTATTTAGCCAAATAGGGTATTGCAATTTAATTATTGTGATAAAGATTAATTTAGCCAAACAAGGGGTATTTATACAAGTGCATAACGGATGTAATTCTCACGCCTTTTCATATTTCAGTGCACCTCTGGGAATTTCATCTACCTTTTCAATTTTCACTATGTGTTAACAGGAAATATATACATGTGCCTCTTGGAATTCTCACGCGTTTTCATATATATATTGCAGAAAATTATATGTAAAATAATAAAAACAAGAAATAAATACACACCTCGATCAAATCAATTTGCAAAGAGACGGGTGAAAAAAAGAGGCAAAAGATTCAGTAGCAAAGAAACAAATTACATGTCTTGGTTTTGTGGGAATTATTTTCGAAAACTCAATTGCGACTAGTAAAAAACGGCTTTCTAGAAAAGACATTCTACAACAGTTGTATTGGCTACCTTCTAGATTATTCTCTTGGTGGCATTCTTATAATTAAAGGCGTAATCCTATAACGGTTTATAAATGTACGTTCTGGAAAACTGGTGAGTATCAACCTTTAGAAGCTATGTTTTAAAGCCGTTCTAGTATGTTAATTCTAGAAGGTATGTTTTACACCCGTTCTAGAATAATTACTTTTTCAGAACGTATATCTTAAGTACCTTCTGATATATTTAATTATTTAGAACGTATATTTTGAAATACCTTTTGGTAAAATAAACTTTATTTATTAAATTATTAAACTTCTGATTATATTCACAAAAGGAAAGGTCAAAATATCCCGCCACCACACCGTTAATCGTCTCCTCTAGCCCCGATTTCTCGGCCGTTCATCTTCTCCGACGAAGAAATGGCTCCATCATCCGCCCGCCAGTCACTCATCCCCAGTTTATTCCACCTATTTGACTTACAAAACCCTATCTCTCGATAAAACTGCCGGAATTTCCAACCCTAGCTTCACGCCATCCCCATCGTCGTTGGCTTCCAGCAATTTCCGTCTCCTAGCAAGCCAGGAAAGATTGAGATGTACTCTCCTCAGTTCTACGGAGCTTGCACATGGCTGTCACTCCTCTTGATCTCGCCAAATGTAATATGCAGGTCAGATTTATTCACTTTTCCTTCATTTTCAAATTGCTTCGATTCCTGTATTCTAATTACCAGATCTTGTCACCTTTTTAGTTTATGAACTCATGCGTGGATTATATCTATCTATTTTTTCGAGGGCATTTCAGTATGTTTTAGATAGGTCGGCCCCGCATACAATCAACAGGGGTGGCTCGGACCACTCGCTGCAGCAGCTATCTACGTCTTGTGCGTTCATTACGTGCGAGGCTTTTACGTGATCTCATATGGACTTGGAATCTATATCTTGATAATCTACTGATCGAGTTTATGTCTTCGAAAGTCGACCTGGAGCTGGATGTGTTAGACGGGGATTTGTTCCTGACCAGAGCCTATCAAGAGTTTAGGCCCTTCATTCGTCGTCTTCCCGAGTTTAAGTTTTGGTGAGATTAATAATGTTTCTTGAGTAAGAGATATTTTCATGAAAAAACTATCTATTTATTTATCTTATTTACTTATTATTGCAGGTACGCAATTACAAAAGCATTTTGTGTTGCATTCATGATGACGTTTTTTGTCTGTATTTGATGTCCCGATGTTCTGGCCGATTTTATTCTTCCACTGGGTTTTTCTGTTTTTCCTTACGATAAAGAGGAAAATTACTCATATGATCAAATAGATACATCCCATTCAACTTTGGGAAGAAGGTAAAATATTTATTTAACATTCTTTATTTTTTTCTTAAAATGGCAATCATCTTCTTTTTTCTTGAGTGTAGTGTTTTAAGTAAAAATATATGTACACTTGAGCAGAGGTATGCTGGGAAGAGGTCTGCTGAAAGTAAAAGTGGTTCGAACGGAGGAATGTGATGCATATAATGTCATTGCCTTTCTTTTATTTCAGTAGTATATAAATGTTGGGGCCATGTTACATTGCCGTGAAACTATATATAGATGGGATGAGTCGTTGCTGGAGCTCGCACTAGCGCTACTCTTGATTCTCTTTTCCTGCTCTTCCAATAAGCCAAAAGTCGCTTCTTCAAGGGCAGTTCAACTTCTCTTTGAAATATTAGGTTCGGGAATTAGCCATCAGGCCAAGCTCGATTGCATCTCCACACTACACAGTCTCGCAGTTTCTGTTGGAAAATGTGGGCTCAAAATAAATTGCAGCAGAAGAAATATATAAACACTCTTGTTTATTTCTCTTAAACAAGAAATTTAATAATGAACTCTCTTGTACAACTCATACAAAACTCATACTTATAAATGAAAATTTACATGGCTATTTATAGGACTAAACTACATAAATGAAAAGACACAACTAATCATGTAAAGGCACAAAATATGAAAGGACACACATGTATATGAATGGACAATATATCAAAAGTCACATCGATTAATTTAACCATGAATCTATCTTATATATCTCTCATTCCAAGTTTGTGCCTCAACTTTTCAAAAGTTTCGCGTTTGAGAGGCTTCGTGAAAATATCCGCCACTTGGTCTTCGGATTTTACGAACTTAATTTGAACATCTTTCTTATCAATACATTCTCTAATGTAGTGAAATCTTGTGTCAATGTGCTTGCTACGATCATGAAAAACAGGATTTTTATATAGTGCAATCGCTGATTTGTTATTGACCAATATTTTCTTTGATTCCACGTCACCAAGGTGAAGTTCTTTAAGCAAACTCCTTAACCACACAGCATGACAAACACTTGACGTTGCAGCAACATACTCAGCTTCACATGTCGAAAGAGTAACTATTGGCTGCTTCTTCGATGACCATGTGAATGCACATCCTCCAAAATAAAATACAAAACCACTCGTGCTCTTATGATCATTGGGATTTTCGGCCCAGTCGCTATCACTATATCTGAACAATTTCATTTCTCCAGTTTCTAGATAAAACAAACCAAAATTGATCGTACCTTTGACATACTGAAGTATTTGTTTAGCCACTTTGAAATGATACTTAATAGGATTCTCCATATAACGACTAATGAGACCAACTGCATATAGAATATCTGGCCTCGTGCAAGTCAAATATCGCAAACTTCCAAGCAATTTTTAAACTAAGTTGGGTCGACACAATCTCCATTTATATCCTTTGAAAGTTTGGTCCCAACATTAATTGGAATATTGGTCGGCACGCATTTCTCCATCTTGAATTTCTTTAAAATCCCCTTTGCATAGCCTTCTTGGGAAATGAATATCCCATCTTTCTTTTGATGCACCTCAATTCCAAGATAGTATGCCATTAGACCAATGTCCGTCATCTCGTATTCTTTAGTCATCTCTTGTTTGAATTCGTCAAATCACTCTTCATTATTTCCTATAAAAATAAGGTCATCGACATACAAACACACAATCAACATGTTCCCTTTATCATCAACTTTCACGTGAAGGGCATGTTCATGAGGGCATTTATTAAATCCTTTCTCCATAAAAGTCTGGTCAATACGGCTATACCAAGTTCTTGGCGCTTGCTTCAAGCCATACAACGCTTTCTTTAACTTCAACACTTTTCCCTCATGGCCTGGTAACAAGTAACCTTCTGGTTGATCAATGTAAACTTCTTCTTCAAGTTCTCCATTCAAGAACGCCGACTTCACGTCCATTTGATGAATTTTCCACTTCTTTTAATATGCTAACGAGATCAAAAAATGGATGGTTTCCAAACGAGCCACAGGGGCAAAAACTTCATCATAGTCAATTCCATCCTTTTGTTTATATCCTTTGACTACGAGCCTTGCCTTGTATCGTTCTATCTCTCCTTTTGAATTTTTCTTCGCCTTGTAAACCCATTTGACTCCAATGGATTGTTGCCCTTTTGGAAGAGAAGAAAGTTCCCAGGTTTCATTCTTCTTAATTGCACTAATCTCGTCATCCATGGCTTTCTTCCACTTTTTACTCTTTGACCCCTCTTCAAAGTTTATGGGCTCAGTATCAGCAAATAAGCAGAACAAGTTTGGATTTTGGTTGAGCTCGTAAATTTCTCTCAACGATCTTGTCCTTTGAGGTCTTCCACTATATGAACTCTCGCTTTCTGATGAAGGTTGATCACATGGGGGTGGCGATGGAGGACTCAAGGGCTCCATCGGTTCTTTTTCGACTTCTTTCGAAATAGACTCAAAAAGGTAAAATGATATTGCTCCTTATCTTGAGTACTCCAATCCCAAGAATTCTTTTCGTCGAACACGACATCACGACTAAGCTTCCTTTTCTTCTCATCTGGATCATACAATTTATAGCCTTTCGATACTTAATCATAACCAACAAAAATATATTTTTGACTCTTCGCATCAAGCTTGCTCGTATTTTGATCTGGTATGTGGGCATGTGCAATGCTACCAAATACTCGCAAATGTGGAATACTTGGTTTGAAACCACTCCACTTCTCTTGTGGTGTTTGATCACGAACACTTCTTATTGAACTCCTGTTGGACAAATAAACAGCACATTCCACATCTTCTGCCCAAAATTCTTTTGGCAAATCTTTGCTCTTCAATATGCATCGAACCATATTTATAATTGATCGATTCTTCCTTTCCGCGATACCGTTTTGTTGTGGAGAATAAGCAATGGTAAGAGATTTTTGAATACTATTCTCTTCATAAAATTTCTGGAACTCCGTTGAAGTGAACTCGCCTCCCTTATTCGACCTCATTGCCTTAATTTGATAATCACTTTCTTTTCGACTAGAGACTTGAACCTTTTGAAGGTTGTAAACGCCTCCGACTTGTTCTTCATAAAAAAAACACCCAAGTTTTTCGACTAAAATCATCAATAAAGGTCAAAGAATATCGATTATTTCCGAGAGATGATGGTTCGATAGGTCCGCATATGTTCGTATGGATTAGCTCTAGCGGTTGCTTCGCTCTTGAGAGATATTCTTTTGGAAAAGAGTGTCGATGTTGTTTTCCTTCAAGACATCTTTGACAAATCTGATAAGGATGATTTTTTACGAGTAGTCCTCTCACTAACTTCTTGGACGACATCATCCTCAATCGACCAAAATTTATGTGGCCGAGCCTCAAGTGCCATAACCAAGACTCGTCTTCAAAACATGCTTTCAAGCACTTTGCCATGTCGTGCTAAATTTTCAACATGAACATTCTATTATTTGACATTTGTACCTTGGCTATTAACCTCCCTTCGGAATTCCTTAGGTACAAGCTTTGGCCCTTCATGTGCACGTCGTACCCTTTTTCGAGCAATTGCCCAATACTCAAAATATTTGCTTTCATTCCAGGTACATAGTAAACATTTCCAATGAATTGGTGTCCACCAATCTTCAATCTAATGAGAATCCTTCATTTTCCTTGGATGGTGATTTTTGACATATCAGCAAATGTGATATTTCTGGCAAAAGTAGCATCAATGTCAACGAACATGTACTTCTCCCTGCACATGTGATTACTTGCACCCGAGTCGAGGTACCACGAAGTATTTTCTTATTCGATTGATGATTTCAATGCCAACAACGATTGGTCAGAATCCTTTTCGACAAGATGAGGCTTTTCAAAGTTAGACTCATTTCGGCACTCCAAAGCATATAGTGCCCAAACTTGTGACAATTATAACACTCGACATCTCGCTTATTTTGATGATGATTAAATCCACCTCTTCCGCGAGTTCGTGATTGACAAGGTTCCGATTGTGACTCTTCATTTTTGTATGAACTTTGTTCTTCTTGACCTCATTCACGGCCACGACCACGTCCTTGTCCATGACCACGACCTCTACCATGGCCTTTCCCACGACCGCGATATCCAAATTTACTAGATTTATGTTGGTCGGAATTGATCGTCATTGCTTGAAGAGATTGATCGACTTCCAGTTCTCTCGTTCATTTTTTTAATTTTTCTTCATGCACTTGTAATTTTCCGAGTAACTCATTCAATTTAAGGGTCTCGACATCATTCGACTCTTCAATGGCTATTACAATATAGTCGAATTTCTGCACAAGAGATCGAAGTACCTTTTCAACAACTTGCTTTTCTTCTAGCTTTTCTCCATTGCTTTCGAGTTGGTTAACAACAGTCACAAATCTTGAGATGTAGTCAGATACTTCTTTGGATTCTTTCATCTTCAAGGACTCAAACTCTCCTCGTAGTGATTGGAGTCGAACTTTCTTAACTTTGTCAATGCCTTTGAAAGCATTGTTAAGAATATCCCACGCTTGCTTCGCAGTGGTTGCTTGTGAAATTTTCTCAAAATTGTTGTCATCCATGCCGAGTTGAAATAGAGAGAGCTCTTTGATCTTTTACCTTGGCTTCCTTTAGGGCTTTTCTTTCGATTTGGCTTAAAGTAGCAGGATCTTGTGAAAAATCATATTCTCTTTCAATGGTTTCCCAAACATCTTGTCCCCCAAGATATGTCCTCATTTGAATTCTCCATCGATTGAAGTTATCTTTCGAGAGCTTTGGAAATGGGAATGCTCCACTTGCGGCCATCGTCTTTTTAGAGAATTGAACCTCGCTCTTGATACAACTTTGTTGGAAAATGTGGGCTCAAAATAAATTGCAGCGGAAGAAATATATAAACACTCTTGTTTATTTTTTCTTGAACACAAAATTTAATAATGAACTCTCTTGTACAACTCATACAAAACTCATACTTACAAATGGAAATTTACATTGCTATTTATAGGACTAAACTACATAAATGAAAAGACACAACTAATCATGTAAAAGTACAAAATATGAAAGGACACACATGTACATGAATGGAAAATATATCAAAAGTCACATCCATTAATTTAACCATGAATCTAGCTTATATATATTCTTCAACTTTCAACAGTTTCCACAAAAATCCTTCTCTCCGATGGCTTAATCTCTCTAGTTCAACCCATTTGCAACTCCGATAAGTCATCCGATATAGCGGAGAAGGCAATCGATTTATTCTTTCATCCACCGCCTCAGAGTCTTAGCGGCATACTCCATGCAGATCAGAGAAGGAAAGGTTAGCCCACCATTCCTACATTCAATTTGTTGTGTATATAAATATCTATATCATGACCTATGTTCATCCATTCATTCGTATGTATATCTGAAGATTTTTGGATGTAAGCTCAAAATTGAATCTTCAATTATTTCTGTCTCTGTGTGTTCTGGAGAAAAAGGGAAATTGTGTGTTTGATTTTTGTTCCACTGTATTGTCGTGGTGATAAATTATTAGCTCTTTGCTGCTTCTTTTGTAATTCGATTTGAGAATGGTACACTAAAAATAAAAAAAGAAGAAGAAGATTTTGAAGATTTATAGGCGATTGAACTAAAATGGGTTTGTTTGTTTGTTGTGATTTAGGTAATGGCTCCAAAGCAGCCAAACAGTGGACTATTTATCGGGTTGAAGAAGGGTCATGTTGTTACCCCAAAAGAATTAGCTTCTCGCCCGTCTGATAGGAAAGGGGTAAGCTATTTTTACATAATTATAGGTTAATCAATTTGATGTTCAATTACATAGATTAATTGATTTCTATTATTTTATTTTATTTTAATAAGTCCATTAATATATGTAGATGTAAATCGCATTATTATTCATGTTTAGTTTGTAGGAGTTGAAAATAATAAATGTGATTTGTCCGATTTTGTGATTATTTGGCCATTTAAATCAGGGTTCTTAAGGTCAGCTACTGCAGATTCATATGCTAGTGTACATGATTATCATTTTCAATTATATGGACTTTTTTTTTTGTCAAGACATTTAGAAAGTGCAATAATAAATATTTTTCTCAAAAGGATCTAGACATTTTGATTTCCAAATGCCTTGTTTCATTTATCCAAATTTAATATGAAGCCTGTTATGAAATAAATTTTTTCGCAATACTTTTTTGAGTTGTTGCAATTAAACAGACTCTAAATAATCTAATTTCAGAAAAGTTGAGTTGAGTAATTGATAATTTACAGCCTTGTGTAAATTTTTAGTTCCTTGTCATTGAATTAAAAATTTAATATTTCAGATTCTTGTATAAGGAAGATTTTTAGAGTTCTTGCAATTTAACCGATTCTTAATATTTAGTTTGAGAATAATTGAGATGAGTAATTAATTAATACAACTTGTTTGTTCTGTTGAATAATAATAACAGAAAACAAGTAAGAGGGTTCATTTCGAAAGGAGCCTCATTAGAGAGGTCGCTAGTTTTGCTCCTTACGAGAAGATGATCACTGAGCTTTATATTTTTTTTCCCTTTGCTCATCTGATGAGAGAATGACAAATGATGGATTAATTTTTAGTTTTTTTAAGAAACTGTCTTCAAGTTATAATTGATGATTCATTAAATGTAAAGGCTAGTGTGTTCATAATTGGCTCCGATGTTCCTTAAATAAAATATTATTGTTTTTTCATAATTCATTATTACCATTAAAAATTTCACAATTTCTCTTTACATTTTTAAATTCTTACTAATTCGCGGCAATATTTTACAAAATGGTTATTTCCTTTATAATAACCTTCATATTCATTTTAAGTCCTTACGAAGGTGGAGTTTGGAAAGTCCGTGTTGAGCTTCTGGATGCATATCCTTACAAGTCTCCTTCCAACGGGTTTGTTAACAAGATTTTTCACCCAAATGTCGATGAGCTGTAAGTTTCATAGGCTCTCTGCTACAATATATATATATATATATATATATATATATATAACATTAGTTTTCCATTTATGACTTTCGGCTATTTTGGATGATAGGTATGGTTCTGTATGCTTGGATGTTATTAAACAGTCGTAGAGTTCGATGTTTGGTAATTTTAGTTTCATTGTGAGAAGATTGTAATTTTCAGAATATAATATTCATTAAGAGGCTGTCTTTTTTACCTATTCAGCCAATGCAAAACACTTTTATACCTACAAGTGAACAAAATATTTTTTCTAATCATTTTTAATGGAAAAAGACTAAAATATCCCTACTTTGGTTTGAAGAGATTAAAAAGGATAAAATTTCCTAGACATTTTATTATTATAGTTCATGTTTAACTCGTCAAATTAAAAAGGAAAAAATCTACGATTTCAAGGGGATTTCGGTTGCGAGAATCAAAATTAGAGTTCTCCGTATGCACAATGTAAGTTCTTCAGTTTTTATTTGAAATTTATCACCATTTTGCCTTAAAATAATTCTTAGGATTTTTCTGTTATTATCTGCATTGCTACAGTATTTATCCGCGTTTTGATGGTAGAAATGTAATTTAGGTCGAGTAGTGTCATTTGCACTGGTCTACCCTAACATTACATCCCGATCCGAACATTTTAGACTACTCGACCCAAACATGTTTATACTACTCGAACTAAACATCCAAAAAATATTGTTCGAATCTAACATGCCTTCTCGCCCCAAACATTATTTACTACTCGACCCAAACCTATTTATACTACTCGAACCAAACATATAAAAATACTGATCGACCCTAACATTACATCTCGACCCGAACATTGTTTACTACTCGACCCTAACATGATTATACTACTCGAACCAAACATCCAAAAAAGATTGCTCGATCCTAACAGGCCCTCTAGCCTCAAATATTCAAACATTATTTACTGCTCGACCCAAACCTATTTATACTACTCAAACCAAACATAAAAAAATATTACCCCATACAAACATAACCTCTCGCCCCAAACCTTATTTACTACTCGACCAAAACTTCTTTGTACTACTCGAACTAAACATAAAAAAATAATGTTCGGTCCTAACAGGCTCTACAACGTGTCGTGATGCAAACTCGTAAAGTTTATGTTACCGTATAACCAAAAAAATAACCATTTGATTGCGGCAAAACTTTTGGCGGTTGAAACTCTAGTTCTCCGCAAGCGAGGGGTGAAATTGTGGGCAGTAAAATTCTGTTTGGCCTTGCAATGTAACGGGAGTGGCCAATCTATTTCCATTCGGCTACAGTTCAACACAACAAGTGAGTGAAATTTGGAGTGCTCATGAACGTGCTGTTGCTCCTTCTCGAACACGTTACATGGGCTTATGATTGGACAGTCCTGTATAATAATTAGTTAGATAGATGAAATATTTAATGACATGTATCTTATATTAGAGTTAGTGCGGGACTTACAGGTCCAAACTTTTTGACGTTGTGATCTTTTCGTTCACGTAATTGTAGTTGTTACTCTCTCCAGTCTCTCCAACCCTAACTGTTCCTAGGGTACCGACCAGTTCATTGTACTGAATGTATCGTTCTTTGATCTCAGAGATCCTTTGTTCGACATCTTCTGAATCGACTGAAACCCCACAACAACGAAGGATCGTTTCTTGTGCTTGATCAAAAAAATCTCTTGGAGGTGGAAGTCCCCCACTAGGATTCCACACACCTGTGCATTTTTTAGCAATTGGAAACTCAAGTAGAGTTTCATCCGTCTTTTGTCTCCATTCACCATCTACTTCATCGTAGTAAACGTGACCAATTACCAAAACAGGAGGCATCTCATGCGCATCTTCATCTCCAAAGTGGTCAGCCATTATCTTTTATGTTTGGAAATGAAACGAGTAAGGGATAGAGACTTGATATTGACTTCTCGAGTGTTTCATCACATATTTAGAAGAGGGAATTGTTTCTATTCACCTGACGGGTTGAGTTGCACGAAAAGACCACACTTATTCGGGACGAGCAATGACACGTGAAATTGTAGATGTCGTACTATTCAGCTGAAAACACCACACTTATTCGGAACGAGCAATGGCACATGAAATTGCAGATGTCGTACTGTTCAGGATAAAAGACCACACTTATTCGGGATGAGCAATGGCACGTGAAATTGCAGATGTCGTACTGTTCAGGATAAAACACCGCACTTATTCAGGACGAGCAATGGCACGCGAAATTGAAGATGTCATACTGTTCAGCTGAAAACACCGCACTTATTCGGGACGAGCAATGGCACGCGAAATTACAGATGTCGTATTGTTCAGCTGATAAGACCACACTTATTCGGGACGAGCAATGGCTCACGAAATTGCAGATGTCATACTGTTCAGCTGAGAAGACAGTAGACTTCACAAATCCAAGAAATACACAGTTGTCATACTGTTCGTACAAAAAAGACTACACATTGGTGCGATTTCCCATGGCCCGTTAATTTAGGGCTGTTCATACTGTTCAATTGAAAAGAGTACACATTTGTACAATTTCATTGTACAATTTACTCTTACGCATGTGACACCAACAAGTGAAATGACAACATAATTGTACAACTGCATTTTTATTGTTCACATATATTTACAAAAAACAAAAATGGAATACGAAGAATTAAAAAGATGGGGTCCAATTGGCATGTGAAATCTTTTAATGAGATGACAACACACTGCAATCAGCTGCATCACTAGTGCCTTGACAAGACCAAACAACTTCTTTACTCTATTTTCAAATTTAGATGTAAATAAATTGAATGGTTACACCACACACATACATCTTAGCTCGTTGTATCTATATAAACACGATGAAAAACAATCAAGGAAATATAAATTAATAAAATAATCATAAATTAATACAATATCAAATTTACTTTCTGTCCATATAAATACAGATGCCAATGGCTAATTTTGATGAAGATCACCCTGAGGTGAGATTTATTGAAGATGATTTTTATGATCCGGAAAAAATCATGTGGAACATGGAGATGGATCGAGTAATTCTAGGTTTTTTTATTTCTCAAAAAGATGGTGTCGAAAGAGGAGCAAAACAAGGAGAGAGAAGTTTGAGCGTTGGGCAAGTAACAAATTTACTTTGTGACCAATTCGCATTTCCTTTTACTACTGATGAGGTTGACAATAAAATATAGGAAATGGAAAGAAGATATATCTACTACTATTACTTATTTATAGATCATGGAATTTATAGGGATCATGAACATAAATGAGTCTCTGTTGATACCACCGTCTCCCATTATTTTCTTGATGTAAGTGCGAATCAACCCCTCTACCTATAAGGATATGTGTGTATATATATATATATATATATATATATATATATATATATATTACTAACTGGATTTTATAATGAAGGAATACAATGGTATTATACCTACACACAAGTACTACCTGTTGGATGAGCCACTAATGTGGGAGAAATTTGAAGAAGTTTTCAGATGAATTGTTATCACTGTGTTACACAAGTAAACAGTAGGAATGTTTTAGTATTTTTACTATTTGAATTTCCAGTTAAGTCAGTATTCTATTACGTGAAATTTAATGGGATTGGGACGAACTCAGTTTTATTGTGCAAGCTGAATTATGTAATGTGAAAATTCGTAACATGTTCAATTCATTTAATGAAAATATTGTTGGTGTTGTCAATCTACTGTGTGCAGCATTTTAACAGTCATAGTTACTATTCAAAGTTGCATTTCCAATGTCCAATATGGTTACCCATATGCATTATGTTTTCTTTTTTCTTTGTAATTACTACACATATATCTTCAAAGAAATATACACCTGTAAATAAGAAACTTTATTCACAATTACAATACGATTAAAATAAGAAGGGACAATTTTTTTTGCCCCCCAATGTATGCAGTTTTTTTTTACTTTTCCCCCCAAAGTATTTTTTGTTCCACTTTGCCCCCTGATGTACAATGATTTTCGACAATGCCTCCCAAACTTTATTTCCGGCGGAATATTCCTTCTAAATTCCATCGACAGGCAGTTGGGGGGCAAAGTGAAAGAATCTTATAGTTTGGGGGGTAAAGTACAAAAAATCTTATAGTTTGGGGGGCAAATTAAAATAATATAAACATTAAATTTTTATTTTAAAGTTTTATATTTGAAAAAGATATATAATTTTTTATTTTATACTTACACACACACACAAAGAGGTCAATACAATTCTAGTTTTAAAAAAAAAAACCCATAAATTTTCAGTTAATATTTATAATTTTCTAAATATAAATATTGTCAATAATTTTTTATATTATTAAATATGAAACACATGACTAAGTATTATGTAAATTATTAGTCTAAGTAACATAATAATATATTATTATATATTATGATTGAACAAAATAAAATAATGGTGTATTTCGTATATGCATTATAATATGATACAAAAAATAAAATTATCATTTGATATTATTATTTGTATAAAAAGTGTGATTAAATAATATTAATCATGAGTACATTATTATATAAGATTATAATTATTGAATAATTAATATAATTAAAATCTTGATTATTATAAGATTTTAATTATATTATTCATTCGATAATTATAATCTTATATAATAATTAATGTACTCATGATTAATATAGTATTTAATCATAATTTTTATACAAATAATAATACTGAATGATAATTTTATTTCTTGAATCATAATAATTTACATAATACTTAATCATGTGTTTAATAACTAATAATATAAAATATGTATTGACAATATTATATTTAAAAAATTATAAATATTAATTGAAAATATATGTTTTTTTTTAATTTTGAATTGTATTGACAACTTTGTGTGTGTGTGAATATAAGATAAAAATTATATATCTTTTTCAAATATAAAATTTTAAGACAAAAATTCAATATTTATATTATTTTAATTTGCCCCCAAAACTATAAGATTTTTTGCATTTTACCCCCAAACTGTAAAACTCTTACACTTTGCCCCCCTCCCCCCCCAGCTGCCCGTTGATGGAATTTAGAAGGAATATTCCACCAAAAATAAAGTTTGGGGGGCAACGTCAAAAATTATTGTACATCAGGGGGCAAAGTGGAACAAAAAAATACTTCGGGGGGTAAAGTGAAAAAAACTGCATACATTGGGGGGCAAAAGAAAATTTCTCAAATAATAATTACAGTAATTTGATATTACATTTGTGAGCACATTTGTAATGGTGTATTTCCAATGATATTGCGGTATTGACAAATGAGATTTAAATAATCTATATGGAAAACCAAATCCATCAAATCGAATAAGGGTTCTCCATGTTTTAGATATGCAGCTGTGAACTCAGCATCGCCTTCCACGTCGTTCCAAAAACGTACAAGCCACTCTGGCGCTTTCAAGTAGAATGCTCGTTTCCCAACATCGTATGAAAATGCATATATCATTTTTTAAGAAATTCAACTCGAGCTGTTATGTCGTCCAATAAGTTTTTCCCGAACCTGACATTGATTTTGTCACACAAGATTCACGTGATATTGTTGCGCAATCCTCTTCTGGGATCGTAGACTCTATTGAGCTTGCTCTCAAGGAGGTCGTCAACCAACAAAGTATCCATATGGATGCTTCACTCGGTTAAATTTCTATCGTAGAAAAAGAAACCTTCTTCGAATCAAATTTTTGTACATTGTTAGGCTTATTGGAACTCATTTTTTCTTTTTCTTTTTGTTATGGGAATACTTATATGGTGGAGAAAACCAAAGGTGTAAGTGAATTATGTTTAAAGAGTGTAGTCCAATATTCAAAATTTATAGATGAGTTACAATTTCTCAAGACAGTTGTATTCAATGTGTAGTCTTTCTCATAGCTAAAATGAAAATATAATGCTTAATGCGTAGTCTTGTCACAAAGCACCATCAAAAAGTATGAATAGTATCAGGTATTGTCACAGCAAAAGTTTGAAAACCTATTAACTAATATGTAGTCTTGTCACCAGCAAGGTTGGATAAAAATTAAATAAATAATGTTATTATATAAAGGTAAAGGAAAAACCAAAGATTACACATTTAAGTACTAGTACATTGAGAATACATCAATTGAAAGCTTTCTTTCCATCTCCTTCCACAATGGTCGCACGTCATACAAGTAATATATGTGTGATGCATCATCACCGTATTCCTTTATTAAGAAAATAAAGTTAGTAATTTAAATGAAACCAACACAAACCACGTAATTATTTGTAGACAGATGTGTGGACTTTACATAGGCTGGAGAGACACTATTATTTATACTGGTGTCAATACAGATCAATCCACTTTCTTCATCCAAAAAAACTCCATTCTCAGAAAGTATTGTTTTCCACCAACCGTACCTCATCTCCATTTCTTCAACCCTGTTGAAAATCTCAGTAGAAGTAGGTGAAATCATGAAGCGAATCTGGGGTAGATTTATAATGACAATTAAAATATCCTGGGCGAGGGGTTTAAGTTTTAGGGTAGATTTATGAAACTAGTTAGGGTCGAGAGGTGTTGTTTGGGGGCGATCAGATCGTTTTATCTCTTTATTATATTTCATGGTATTTTTAAACAATGATAATTAAAATATTCGGGGCGAGGGGTTTAAGAATTAGGGTCGGTTTATGAAACTAGTTAGGGTCGAGAGGTACAGTTTGGGGCGATCAGATCATTATTTCTCTTTCTTATATTTCATGGTATTCTTAAACAATGAGAATTAAAATATTCGGGGCGAGGGGTTCAAGAATTAGGGTCAATTTATGAAAGTTGTTAGGGTCGAGAGGTGCAGTTTGGAGCGATCAGATCATTTTTTCTCTTGATTATATTTCATGGTATTTTTAGACAATGAGAATTAAAATATTTGGGGCGAGGGGTTTAAGAATTAGGGTCTAGAGGTGCTGTTGGGGTGATCAGATCATTTTCCTCTTTAATTTATTTAAGAAGATGTGTGTTTAGGGCGAGAGGTTTATGAAATTGGTTCGAACAGTCTAACCAATTAGGGTCTAGAGGTGCTGTTTGGGACGATCAGATCATTTTTGTCGATTTGAATTACAAAAAGAGGACATTCCCTACCTTACAAATTATTTTTCATTTAAGTTTCACTTACAAAAAATTACAAAAAAGACAAGTATAATTACAGAACGGGCTAAGAGGATCGAGATGGTGCATGCTTTGACTCTAAAAATATGCTATACGCCATGGCCAATTGGTAATCCTTGAGAGCATCTGCCGTACTTGTTACCGATAATTGTCCAAAAAAAAATCCTTTCAATAGACATACATGCGAAAACTCCACAACTGCTTCCATCCTCCTGCTTGAACTGCTCACTATTAGGGACTCTCACAACTTTGAAATGTTCCATACAGGGTTCCCTTTTCGATCGACGACAATATCCATGGACTAAAAGCACACGTGGCAATAGGCGATGCAATGGCATCAATTGTGAACATCTACACTCAAATATATGATCGTCATCACCTCTATACAAAAGAGAGTCGTACAACGAAATATCCCGTTTATCCAATCATACACGACACATAACCCAATGAGTAGTGTCAGTATACCAAACGCGACAGACCATAAAGATCTATAAAGAAATACAAGTTCCACTAGATATAAGAAAAAGATGAAATCAAGAAAACATAAGCCTAATAAAATATAGAAGGTTTTCAAAATTCTTAAATCGTCAACAAAATTTCACGAGACTCCCTAACGTGTTGTGTGGCCAGTAATGTAACAGTGGAAGTCTCTACTAGGAATCCAATCGGTGTAATGGGCCAGACCACAATACTTAGCTTCACATTTAAGATCTTCTGGATGGATATTTAACTACTGAAGAACAGGTCTACCACGGCGGTTGATCCACGACAGTTCTGGAAAAACCACCGTTAAATATGTTTTAACGGCGGTTTTCCAGAAAACCATTGTTAAATCAAGAATTTAACGGCGATTTTGTTCAAACTGTCGTAGAACCCTACATTCTACGGCAGTTGTTACAAAACCGTCATTAATTAATTACTATTTAACGTCGCTTCTTAAGAAACTGCCGTGAATTATCAGGTATTCAAGACGGTTCCATAAAAAACGCCGTTAATTAGTTCATACCTTAATTTAGTTCGCTGGATTTAACGTCGGTTCCATTAGAACCGCCGTCAATGTGATGACATTTAACGGTGGTTCCATTAGAAAGTGTGCCATGTCACCGATCTGTGTCTTGCTCAAGCGAGTTGTTTCGACCGTTGATCCGTGTCTCATCTGACGATCTGCATTCGCCACGTCATAAATAAAAAAAATAAAAAGACTTTTCTATAGAGATTATCAAATTTAATTTAATTATCAAATTCTTTTCACAAAATGAAAGTTTCGGTCCACAAACCCCCTATCTCCGTCAACACCTCCAAATCACCTCCCGTCACCACCTCCAAAAGCTCCACACATTAATTTCTTCTTACCTCTGTCGTTTGATCTCAACTCCCTTTCTCAAAATCATCGCTTCCGTCCGAAATGAAGGCTTTGCCGATTTGGATTTAGCTTTCTCAATGCTCGAATGGAAAAACGTCGATCCATTTGGGGAACTCAGGTTGAATAATCTTTGATTCTGCATTTGGAATATCTCGGCAAATTGAAGCAGGCATGGGAGATTTTGTGTGAGTGTTTGAGTCTTTGTAGTAAGTAACCCTAATGATGAAATAAGTCACAATGCATGGTCAATGCATGGTCATGCAGATGTGTAGAACAGCTCACAGGTCCCATGCCCTTCACTGTACCTGGTTTGTCTTGTAGCTATTGCAAGCAGTACAACGGATTCAAGCACCTTTAGCATATTCTGTTATATTTAACAGATGCAGATAGGGTTTAGTTTACCTATAGGATAGTTACACGTGCCTAGAGCTTGCAGCCTTTAGTGTTTGTGTGCAGCCCTATATATAGACAACTCTAGGTCTTATTGTAGTATAATGAACAAGCTGCTTTCAGATGATGAATAAATTGTTCTGCTATTTTCATGTTTTTCTGAACCTTCAACATGGTATCAGAGCTGGTTCCTGAACCAGGCTCTGGTGCTACTACCATAGCCTTTAATAATTAGCCTTATCCGATCACACCATGGCTGAATCATCCTCAGCCACATCTGCAAACATTACCCTCAATAATGCAAATTCTAATCTACAAATATTTCAGCCTCAATCACAGCTCCTTACAACCAAACTATCAGACTCAAATTATCTTATCTGGAAACAAAAGATCCTCACAGCTGTAAGGGGTTATGGACTTGAAGAGTATCTCAATGGATATGTTCCTATCCAACAAAAGCTCATCAAAAATCCTGTTAATCCAGATGCTCTAGTGTGAAATCCAGAGTTTCTTGCCTATCAAAGGCAAGACCAGTTGTTGGCCTCATGGTTGCTGTCATCACTCTCAGAAGGACTCTTGGTACTTATGGTTGGTTTAGATACTGCTCATCAGATGTGGAGAGCTTTGGAGATAAATTACTCCAGCCAAGCTTTAGCCAGGCAAATGCAATACAAATTGCAGCTAACCACAGTAAAAAAAGGGAGTCTTTCCATCAGAGAATATCTCAACAAGGTGAAATTATGCTGTGATGCTCTAGCCTCTACTGGTCAGAAAATTTCAGAAACAGATCAAGCTATGCATATACTTGCTGGTCTTGGGAGTGAATATGACTCAGTGGTTGTTTCAGTCACTTCTAGATCTGATTTATGTATTGTGAATCAAGTGAGTGCTCTTTTACTTAGCTTTGAAAATAGGATTGAAGCTGCAAATCCCAGTCTAGTTGATTATGGTAGCACACTAGTTGCTAATCTTGCTATTGAAGGAACCAAAAGAGAAACCTACAACACCTATCAGAATGCAAGAGGAAGGGGAAACTATTCTAGAGGTGCTGGTAGACAAACAAGAGGAAGAGGCAGAGGAAGGAACTCCTTCAATAAGGTGGCTTGTCAGATTTATCATTATACAAATCACACTGCTGATAAATGTTACTACAGAGGGGATTTGAACTTTGTCCCTAATTCATCAAGCCAAAATCAGAGTACTAGACAGTTCAGCAATAGGAGCTATAATTCCACTGCCATGGTGGCCTCTTCTCAAAGCCAAGACAGCAACTCAGTTACCTCAGACACCTTGAATTGGTTCCCTGACTCTAGTGCTAAAAATCATGTTACTTTTGACATGTTAAATCTCAATACCATTTCAGAATTTCAAGGCTCAAATAAGTTGCACATGGGAAATGGAACAGGTCTGAAAATTACTCACATTGGTAACACTGAAATTAAGTCTCCATCTTGTGCCTCTATATTTCATCTCAAGAATCTCCTACTTGTTCCTTGTATTTCGAAAAATCTCATGAGTGTATCTCAGTTTGCTCAAGATAATCATGTATTCTTTGAGTTTCATCCTACTTTTTGTGTTGTTAATATAGCTACGAGGGTGCCACTACTTCAAGGGAAACTTAAGGATGGACTGTACCAGTTTGAGTTCAGAATAAAAGATAGAGGGAAAGCTCAAGCAGATAATCCTCTCCTTAATAAAGTTGTTAATAAGTTGATGGTAAGTCAACCTGTAGTTAATCTTTCTGAGTTTCAAAAAACAAATTTGTGTGTTTGGCATCAAAGGTTAGAACATCCTGCTGTTGAGACTGTTGAGAATGTTCTTAAGCTGTGCAACATACCTCTTGAAGTGAATAACAATAAGTTTCCTTTATGTGATGCTTGCTGCAAGTCCAAGATACACAAATTGCCTTTTCCTGAGTCTCATGCTTCTTACTCTCATGCTTTTGAATTAGTTCATAGTGATTTATGGGGGCCATCTCATGTACACACTTATTCTAATCACAGGTATTATATAAGTTTTGTGGATCAGTATACTAGATATACTTGGATCTATTTTTTGAAAACAAAAAATGAGGCTCTTGCTGCCTTTACTCAGTTTAGAAAAATGGTGGAAAATCAGTTTAAAACCAGAATCAAAATCCTCCAAAGTGATGGACGGACAGAGTTTCTGAGTTTTTCTCCTTTCTTATAGCAACAAGGTATACAACACAGGATTTCTTGCCCTTATACTCCACAGCAAAATGGTCTTGCTGAAAGAAAACACAGGCACATTGTAGAGGTTGCTTTAACTCTGTTAGCTCAATCAGGTGTTTCACATTATTTTTGGATTGATGCTTTTAGGACAGCTGTATATCTTATCAACATGCTACCAACAAGAGTCTTGAAGGGTAAATCTCCATATCAGTGCTTATATTCAACTACACCAGATTATACTCAGCTCAAAGTCTTTGGATGTCTATGTTACCCTTACATTAGACCTCTCACTAAACATAAATTGCATTTCAGGTCATTGCCCTCTACTTTTATTGGAGATTGTGACAATTACAAAGGTTACAAGGTGCTCTTGCCCTCAGGGAAAATGATCGTAACCAGGCACATTCTATTTGAAGAAACCATTTTTCCACACCTTGGTAAAACCTCATCCAAACCTACTTCTATAAATACTGAAACATCAAAATTACCAGCCCCTTCCATTATCACTGTTTCTAAAACCTCTGAAACTGCCTCTACTGGTTACAAGTCTCCTTCTCGTGGAAATTCCTTAACAGGCCATCACACTACCAATTCTTCACCTCACACTCCTCATATACATTCTCCCCTGTCCAGTGCAACCACAATACCACTTATAGTTGGTCTTCAGATTGAAAACAACAGCCAACTTTCAACTCCCTCTCCTAGACCTAAACATCCCATGGTCACAAGGTCTAAAGCAGGAATCTTCAAACCCAAAGCATTCGTATCAGTCAATTCAGAAGTTGAACCATCCTCAGAAAAGGAAGCTTTTCAGTTTGAAAACTGGAGGGAGGCTATTCAATCAGAATATTCCTCTCTAATGAAGAACAACACCTGGACTCTTGTACCTGCCCCCTCAAACAAGCCTATTGTAGGGTGCAAATGGATTTTATAAGGTCAAAAGGAATTCAGATGGCTCCCTGGCCAGATACAAATCCAGGTTAGTGGCAAAAGGATACACTCAAAGTCCAGGGATAGACTACCAGGAGACATTTAGTCCTGTGATCAAGCCTATCACTATCAGAATTGTCTTAACTCTTGCTGTGAACTTTAATTGGACCATAAGGCAACTTGATGTTAACAATGCATTCCTTAATGGAGACTTGGAACAAGACATTTATATGCAGCAACCACCATGATTTGAAAGTCAGCAACAGTCTAATCTTGTCTGCAAACTAACAAAGGCTATCTATGGATTAAAACAGGCTCCATGAGCCTGGTACTGCAAGCTCAAACAAGAATTACTCAATCTGCAGTTTCAAGGCTCAAAGGCTGATCCCTCCTTATTTTTCAAGATAAAGGATCAGAGTTACATCCTTGTTTTGGTATATGTGGATGATATTATAATCACTGGAAATGTTGATTTAGAGATAAACTGTCTTGTTCAAGGTTTAAATCAGAAATTTGCTCTTAAGGACTTAGGCACTTTGCATCATTTTTTGGGAATTGAAGTTAAGAGCAGTGCTCATGGTCAATTGCATCTTTCTCAGAGTCAATTTATTAGAAGTGTTTTATAGAAGTTTGGCATGTCCAATGCAAAGGGTATAGACTCACCTACGGGATCAAAGGCTCAGTTTTCCAAGTATATTGGAAAAAATAATGTCAATGCAACTACCTACAGGAGTATAATTGGAGCTTTACAGTATATAACAATAACAAGGCCTGAGATAACATTCAGTGTGAATAAATTAAGTCAATACATGAAAAATCCACTTGAACCTAATTGGAAAGGAGTGAAGAGAATAATGAGGTATCTGGCAGGAACCCTCACTTATGGCCTAACTTTTTCTAAATTACCTCACTTGATATCATTGCTTACTCAGACTCAGATTGGGCCACAGACATGGATGATAGGAAATCGGTCTCAGGTTTCTGCATCTATCTAGGACAAAACCTGATTACTTGGTGTTCCAAAAAACAACAAACCATTTCCAGATCCTGCACTGAGGCTGAATTCAGGAGATTGGCTCATTGTTCCACTGATATTATTTGGATCACTTACCTTCTCAAGGAGATTTCCTTTCCTTTGAAAACAACTCCTGTCATTTGGACAGACAACATAGGAGCAGAGGCTCTGGCTGCTAATCCAGTACTCCATGCCAAGGCAAAACACATTGATCTAGACCTATACTTTGTTAGAGAAAAGGTTAACCAGGGTGTGTTCAAGGTCCAACATGTTCTCTCTGTGGATCAAATTGCAGATGTTCTAACAAAACCTTTGTCAGATCAATCTTTCACTTGGTTCAGGTCCAAACTCAACGTTATCCCTTCTCCATGTTCAGATTGAGGGAGGCTGATGAAATAAGTCACAATGCATGGTCAATGCATGGTCATGCACATGTGTAGAATAGCTCACAGGTCCCATGCCCTTCACTGTACCTGGTTTGTCTTGTAGCTATTGGAAGTTGTACAACGGAGTCAAGCACCTTCAGCATACACTAGTGCAGAAACAGCTTTTAAGAACGCCTGTTTCTGCAGATTAAGAACGCCCTGCTGAGACGTTCTGTATGCAGCTGTTCTTAAAAGTCTGATAATCAAGAACGCCTCAGCAGGGCGTTCTTGATTGTTAGACTTTCAAGAACGGTTTTCAGAGACGTTCTTAAAAAAAATTCAGCCGTTCTAGAAAGTCGGTTTTACAGGTTCCCCCGTTCTTGAAAATAACTTTCTAGAACATCCTTTTTTATGACGTTCTGGAAAATATACTTTCCAGAACGTCCTTTTTAATGCGTTCTCGAAAGTATTCTTTCAAGAACGCATCGAAATACAGACGTTCTGGAAAATATACTTTCGAGAACGCCTGAAAAAGGGGCGTTCTGGAAAGTATACTTTCCAGAACGGCTGAAAAAAAAGGCGTTCTGAAAAATATATTTTCGAGAATGTCTCCAAAACAGACGTTCTGGAAAATAAACTTTCCAGAATGCCTTTTTTAGAGACGTTCTGGAAAGTATATTTTACAGAACGTCTCGAAAAAAGGCGTTCTGCAAAGTATACTTTCTAGAACAGGTTTTTAAATAACATTCTAGAAAGTAGTAAAAAATAAAAAAAAAATTAAATGAAAGCTGTCAAATTCATTAAATTCATTAAAAACAAGACAATCACAAATAAAGCATTAGTAACATGCACAAATCTAAAATATCACTAACAATGATCCATTGATCTGCAATTTTACATGAATTTAAACAAGGTTGGTGTCACATCATCACGGCAAATCATTAAAACAAACAGCAGTGATAAACAAACTAATTACAACAAAGCATCTCAGCAATAAGTAAATTACAGAAATAAATCTAAAAATAAATCAGCTCATACCGAGCACCCTTTGCAAGTGCATCCGATGCGGGTTGTGACCTTCCACATTCAATGTACAACTCAAATGCGCGTTTATAGAAATCGGACACTTCGTTCCAGTTACCCATTTCCTTTGCAATAGCTCCTGCAGACTCCATATGTTTTGCAGCATTCCAAGGCCTGATTCACTCAATAAAGAAAACTCATAAATAAGAATAAAAAATGTACCATAAGCAGAATAAGAAATCAAATGCACCCCTCCAAATTAGAAGTGGAAGGTGGGTATTAAAAAACACATAAAACTACTAATTTCAGCCAAAAGCAGACAATCACTTTAAGTGTTTGCAAGAAATCGATTCAGGCCTTCAGGGACATATTTTAAAATCAACTAAAAAGGTATACTTTCTGATCAAAAGGCTTATATCCTTCTAAAAATCAACTAAAAAAATAATAAACGATATCAAAAATAAAAAAATAAACAAATAAATAATGACAAATGGTATTCATACCTTGACTTGCTCTTGAATGAAGACTTTTTCTTCCCACCACCTCCAAGAGTCCTTTTCAGCCTTTTCTCACTCATGTCACCCTGGAAAAGTTCCTGCATCTCTTCTGTTCTTGACTGACCACTACTATATGAAGGACGCTTGTTGGGTTTCTTCATGGATTTTTTCACAATCTTGCCAGCCTCGACAGCCTTGTTTGCAGCCTTCACTGCTTTTGCTCTACGATACGCCACGTCAACCAGAGGAATACCTATTTTTTCCTTCTTGTTTTTCTGCTCTCCCTGCTTACATTTCAAAATAGTAATAGTTAGAAACAAGTTAGTAATATGCATTCATCAGATCTAGCCATACTTAATTTCTCAATAATAATTTTAATATACATATATACATCATATTAATATTATATATATACACACAACAAAAAAACAAAATATTAAAAAATAAGAAAAGGGGAAGATACGTGCCTTGACTTCATCATCTTCATCCTCTAGCATTTCTCTAGACGCCTCCAATTTCCTTCGCGCTTTCCTAGGCAAATTTTTCTAACAAAAAAATAAATTTAGCTTATATAAAACCAATTTTGTCAAAATAAAAGTATGCTGACGCGTGCAATTGGATTACCTCACACTCACGCTTTCTCTTTTCCTTCATCTTCAGTTGTTCCGCTTGTTCAGCACTGATCGCCTCTTTGCCAGAACCTTTTTTCTTTCCCAAAGCATCCTAGTAAAACGAATCATTTTCCAGATGCTACTTAAGTAGTTGAAATTTAACTGTAAAGCCAATGCAACATACAATTCCAGACAATGGGAAAATTACCTTTGCTTCTTGCGCTGCAAGTTTTTTTTCCTTCTCTGTAACAAACCAAGTTCTTTTAGGCCTTGAGAAAATCTCATCTCAGTGTGCAATCATGTTTTCTGCCTACAATAATATTTTGAAATTAGGACATTCAAGTACTTTTTGTTAGAAAGAATTTACTGACACTTGAAAA
>BMAC01000097.1:1654191-1676102 GCA_014905375.1 Phtheirospermum japonicum | reverse complement strand
CGTTCATTTAGGGACAAGTGTCAGCACAATGACCACTGCCTTCCTTTTGCCCGTTATCCTCCTTCTGTCTTGATGTACAGCTCATTCCTTCCACATCAGTATGCAGGTTAAGGATGTTTGGCTTATAGTGATCATCATCCACGCGCTTTAGACTACCTGCATCTTTCACACGCCCCCTCAATTCGAACGTGCTCTTTGCTGACTATGTTTAGCTTATTTTTGAGCTTAGAGAAGAATTGGAAAGACAATGGCTTGGTTAAAGCATCTGCAATTTGTTCAATGGCTGGAATGTGTTGGACCCTTAGCTTTCTTGCTGTGATTTTCTCTCTCACAAAGTGATAATCAAGAGCTACATGCTTTGTTCTAGCATGCAGAATGGGATTAGTGGCTAAAGCTATAACACTTAGGTTATCAACCCAAATCAGAGGCACTCTGGAAGGAGACAGTCCTATCTCTTCAAGCAAGGAGCTGATCCATGTCAATTCACATGCAGCATTGGCCAGACTCTTGTACTCTGCTTCAGTGCTGGACCTAGACACAGAGGGTTGTTTCTTTGAGCACCATAATATCAAGCTATCTCCAAAATAGACACAGTATCCACTGGTTGATCTTCTATCATCTACATCAGCCCCCAAGTCTTAATCAGAGAATGCACTTAGGTTGAGTGTGCAGACTTTTGGATTTGAAGCCCAAAGTTCATTGTTTCTGCCAAATACCTCAAAATTCTCTTTACATCCTTCCAATGTGTGTACAAAGGAGATGACATGTATTGGTAAACTTTGTTCACAGAGTAACTTATTTCAGGTCTTGTTAAGGTCACATACTGCAAGGCACCAACAACACTTCTATATTTAGTTCCATCCACTATGGGCATTCCCTGATGTTTGGACGGCTGTAGGGATGATACCATTGGTGTAGGAGTAGGTTTAGCTAACTCCATCTTGCATCTCTCAGGCAGCTCCTTGATGTATTTTTCTTGACATAAGTGCATTCCATCACTTGTTTTGGTGATTTCAATCCCAAGAAAATGACTAATCTCTCCAAGATCTTTAATGGAAAAATTCTGGCTAAACATTTTGACAAACTGATCAATGAATAAGGTGTTGGATCCTGTAACAAGGATATCATCCACATAGATCAACACAAAAAGGCAATCTTGATTCTTAATTCTCTAGAACAGTGAACAATCAGCCTTGGAGTCTTTGAATCCCATTCTGATCAGAACAGATTTAACCTTGCTGAACCATGCTCTTGAGGCTTGTTTCAGACCATACAAGGCCTTTGACAACTTGCAGACCATCTGGTTATTTCCCTTTTCAAAACCTGGTAGCTGTTTCATGTATATTTCCTCACTTAATTCTCCATTAAAAAAGGCATTGCTCACATCTAATTGTCTCACTTTCCAAGAGTGATTCACAGCCAAGGTAAGCATGATTCTTATAGTACTATGCTTCACTACAGGGCTAAAGGTTTCAGAAAAATCAAATCCAGGCATTTGTGAATATCCTTGAGCCACTAGTCTAGCTTTATACTTGGAGATCCTTCCATCTGCATGCCTTTTAATCTTGAAAATCCATTTGTTTCCAACAATGATCCTTCCCTTTGGCAATTCAACTAGCTGCCAGGTATTGTTTTTAATCAGTGCATCTATTTCTTCCTGCATGGCTTGCTTCCATTTCTTTGAGTTAAGAGCCTCAGTCAGGGAATAAGGTTCAGTTTCCTTACTCACAGTGGTGCTATAAGCCTTAGGTTTGTAGATTCCCATCTTTGATCTTGTGATTATGGGATGTCTTGAAGGAACCTCCTGTGCAGCTGAGCCTTCTGAATCATTGTTAGTTGGTGGCATTTGAACAAACAATGGTATGGCTGGAATACTATTCCCTGAGCTACTTGAAATTCTGGCAGAAAGTGAGCTCTCTCTTGAAGCTAAGGGTTGATGACTGTTAGGGCTATGTGCAGGACAGTTTTCTCTTGTAATATTCTTTTTTGCTGCAGCATTTACACCTGATCCATCCAAGTTGTGTGTTATGGGGATGATAGGAACTATAGGTGGATCATTGTGGTTCAGAACTTTCTCTACACTCAGCTTCTCTTTATAAGGAAAAACCCCTTCATCAAATATTACATTTCTGGTGATTATGATCCTCTTATCTGGCAGTAAAACTTTATATCCTTTATATTGATTGCTATATCCAATGAACACTCCTGCACATGACCTGTATTCCATTTTGTGTTTGTTGTAAGGCCTTAAATGAGGGTAGCATAGATAGCCAAAGACTTTCAATCTCTTGTAATCAGGTTTTTGTCCATAAAGGATCTCCAGTGGTGTTTTGAACTGCAGTGGCTTGCTGGGAACTCTGTTCAAAAGGTAGGTGGCTGTCACAAAAGCATCTGCCCAAAACTTCAGAGGTAAACCTGATTGAGCAAGCAAGGACAATCCCATATTTACAATATACTTATGCCTTCTCTCTGCTAAACCATTTTGCTGAGATGTATAGGCACAAGACATCCTATGTCATATACCATTATCCTGAAAATACTTTTTGAGTGCAATGTACTCTCCTCCACCATCACTCTGCATCATTTTGATCCTTTTACTGAATTGGTTTTCAACTAATGCCTTAAAACTAACAAAGGCCTCATACACATCAAACTTGGCTTTGAGCAGATATATCCAAGTAAATATGGAATAATGATCAATAAAACTCACATAGTAGCTACAACCATTAGCAGACTTAACATAACAAGGACCCCATAAATTAGTATGAATAAGTTCAAAAGGACTATTATAGACAGAACCAGAACTAGAAAATGGAAGCTGATGACTTTTAGCAAGAGCACAAGGCTGACACAAACTGGAATTTTTATTAACTTGGAAAGGTATATTACAATCCTTGAGGGCCTTTTCAACATTAAATAAATTGATGTATCCAAGCCTTTGATGCCAAAGATCAAGGTTGGAACACTGATTTATTTTAACAGAAAAACATAAAGGTTGAGGAGATGGTTCAGCAGAAACTTTATTAGAAATCTTGTGACTTTAGAAATTGAACTGGTACAGCCCTTCCCTAAGTGTGCCCTTGAGTAGGATTTCTTGAGTTGCTAGGTCATTGACAAGACAAAAGGTAGGATGAAATTCAAAAAATAATCTATTATCCTTAGCAAATTGAGAAACATATAACAGGTTTCTAGTGATATTAGGAACATGGAGGAGATTTTTAAGAATGAAAATTTTAGGGCTAATGAACTCATCAAAGTTTTTGAGAAAGGAATTGCCAAAGTGAGCAATGTTTGCTCCTTCACCATTTCCCATTTGCAGCTTGTTGTTCCCATGATACTCAGAAGCAATATTCAGATTCTCCAGCTCGTTAGTGACATGATTTGAAACTCCTGAATCAGGGAACCAACTCATTTCAGATCCAACATCAGAATATCCACTAGCTGCTGGCATTTGAACAAAGTTAAGTGTAGGATTTCTTTTCACAGAATGATTCACTTGCTGAGAGGAAGATGGATTGTTGTTGCCTTAATTATCATATCTGTACCAGCACTTATCAGCAGTGTGGCTAACTCCTTTACAAATCTGACAGAGAGGCTTGTTGCTTTGATTTCTGCCTCTGCGTCTTCCTCTATAGCCATTCCTTCCTCTAGTGGATTGATTATTATATCTGCCTCCTCTTCCTTGACCAAAACTAGGACCATATCCTCTATTGTTCTGAGTAACAACATTAGCAAAGTGTTGTGATCCTTCTTAATTGATAGCTAAGACTTGATTCATATCCATTCTAGATTCATATGTGAGGAGCATGGAGTGGACTTCAGAAAGAGAATGAGGAGGATATCTGGATGTCACATTTACCACAACTGAGTCATATTCTGGCCCTAAACTAGTTAGGACATGTAGGATTTGGTTCTGCTCAGACACTTTTTCTCCAACAGCTGCAAGCAAATCACAGCATCCTTTTATTTTATTCAGATACTCTCTCATGGATAAAGTTCCTTTCTTCAATGTTTGGAGCTTCAACCTGTATTGCATCACCTTGGCAGCAGATTGACTGGCAAAATTTCCTTCTATAGTCTCCCAGATCTCTTTTGCAGTGCTTAATCCCACCATTAAAATCATAATACCTTCAGACAGGGATGACATTAGCCAAGAGGCTAAGAGTTGATCTTGTCTCATCCATTGTAGATATTCAGGATTTGGTGTTGCTTGTCCTGTTTGTTCATCAAGGATGAATTTTTATGGAGCCACGGAGGTTCCATTGATGAAATTTTCAACACCATATCCCCTGATGGCTGTTATGACTTGTTGCTTCCAAATAAGGAAGTTTGATTCATCAAGTTTACTGGATATGAGCTGACTGTTGGGTTGAATAAGGGGACTCTGGTTTGGTGTGTTAGTGTGTTGTATGTTTGAGGTGGCCATTTCAGACATAATGAAGATTCAAAGAGAAAATATCAGATTTATATGTGGCGACAAGATCACATGGCTCTTATACCATTAAAAGAAATGATGAAAACATGCATTAAAGCTGAAGCTAAAGCTGAAACATAAAGCTTCATCTTAAGCAAGAAGCCATTAATTAGTATCTGGTTTTGTGCATACAATGTTTTGAATGAATGAAAGTTATACACAGCACCTTCCTTATATAAACCTATAGCTAGGGTTTGCTGCTGCATGGCAGCTGTCAAGTGATATCTAGCCGTTTATTTAGGGACAAGTGTCAGCACAATGAACACTGCCTTCCTTTTGCCCGTTATTCTCCTTCTGTCTTGATGTACAGCTCATTCCTTCCACATCAGCATGCAGGTTAAGGATGTTTGGCTTGTAGTGATCATCATCCACGCGCTTTAGACTACCTGCATCTTTCACAATACGACACTTTGGATATACAATTATGGCTCTGCATGGATGTCTTCAAACTGAAATTCAGGTCATTCATTGCTTATAATTTGCATTTCACTACTATCCATGTACCAAGTTATAATACTTTATATAGTTTCTAAAGGGATAATTACAAAAACCCCTCCTGAAGTTAGAGACAAGTGTCGGGAAGAAAAAAAATGGAGAGATATTTTAAAATTAAAAAATTTATATTAAAATAAAATTAAAACTTGACTTAACTTGTTAAAAATTCCCCCTTCAAATGAATTTGTTTGTTCGTTTTTTTCTTTCAAAAAATCCCCTTAGATTTATACAAATATTAGCTAGCTAGCAGTGTCAAGTCGAGTCATTGTCATGTTCGTATTTACTTTTCGGATCAATTTAGAGTTATGTTCAAAACACGTTCAAACCAAAAAAAAAAGGTACAACATATGATATACATTTTCCTTTTCCTTTTTAATTATTAGACTATTTGTGTACACATTCTCCTATTCCTGTCATTGTTTTTTGCTTCGTATCCATAATTTTTTTTTCCTGTCGCATGTAATATGATTGGTGGTTTGGAAAATTTGTTGTTGCTGGTCCAGCAACTACCAACGATGATTCAAGCAGCTCTAATAAGCATACTTTTGAATTTTTATTATCATGCTCTCTGTAGTTAAGGGGATTGGAAATAAGAGAATTAGGTAAAGTTTAGGGTTTAGTTCATATTTTCAAAATTTTCACTCTAGTCCCAGATTGTCAGAAGCAAGGACCATGATTCAATTTGCAAAATTAAAAAAGTTATGATTTTATTTGCTAAGTTTTAAAAGTCATGTTAAGTTTACAAATTTGAAAAAAGTTTTGATTTTGACATTGATCATAATTAGTTCAGATCATGTTTATCCTTTGTAAATTATTTTGTTTTCATGCATTAATATCAATTGTTTTTCTTTTTTTAGGGCCTGGGGAGAATTGAGTGATTGCGTGAGCATGAAGAGAAGTGGAGTAGATGATCACTTAGGCGTATCGGCGATGATTGAAAAGAAAGCTTGAAAGTGACATGAAATGAAAAGCTCAAAGATTGAAACATAATGGACAAGCTTAATCTGAATTTCATTAAATGGTTTATTGAATAAACACAAGCATATTTTCTGCAGCCAAAAGCAACTACAATAGCATACTATATATAAACCTAGGCTAGGGTTTCAACTGCTCCATGACAGTTGTCATTCTTGATCATAGCCGTCCACATGTCACCTTGATCCTTGAATCCATTTGAGCTGTGTTGGATGCTTGTGCAGCTGTCCCTTTCTCTTGCCTTTTGACCGTTGTCACCATTTGGCATGTAGTGTGGAATGTTCACGCGCCTATGGGCTGTGCTTGGCTTCACTTGCTGCTAAGCTGGCTCAGGTGTACCTGGTTGTGTTTCATGCACCTCATGCAGCTTAGTTGGTGCACCACCAGGTTGTTTCACACGCCCCCTCAATTCGATCGTGCTCCTACTTGTTATGTTCAATTTATTTCTGAGCCTCGAGAAGAATTGCAATGACATTGGTTTAGTTAAAATGTCAGCAACTTGCTCAAAAGCAGGAATGTGCTGAACTTTCAATTTTCCTGCAGCTATTCTCTCTCTCACAAAGTGGTAATCAAGTGCCACATGTTTTGTTCTTGCATGCAGAACAGGATTGGATGCCAATGCAATGGTACTCAGATTATCTACCCAAATCAAAGGTATCTTGGGAGGAGACAATCCTATTTCTTTAAGTAATGAACTGATCTAAGTGATTTCACATGCTGCATTAGCCAGGCTCTTGTATTCTGCTTCTGTACTAGACCTTGAAACTGAAGGTTGTTTTCTTGAACACCATGAGACTAAGTTATTCCCATAATATACACAATAACCAGTTGTGGACCTCTTATCATCGAGATCAGCACCCCAATTAGAATCAGAGAAACCATTTAGGTTGAGGTGTGAAGATTTGTTGATATACAAACCATAATTCTGTGTCCCATCCAAATACCTCAAGATCCTTTTTACAGCTTTCCAATGTGTATCTAAAGGAGCAGACATGTATTGACAAACCTTGTTAACACTATAGCTCAGTTCAGGCCTAGTTAAGGTTACATATTGTAATGCTCCAACAATGCTTCTGTATTTTGTTCCATCTATTGAAGGAACTCCTTGATGTTTAGACAGTTGCAATGAAGAGACCATAGGAGTAGGAGTAGGTCTAGCCAATTCCATTCTGCACTTTTCAAGAAGCTCTTTGATGTATTTCTCTTGGCACAAGTGCATTCCTTCATCAGTTCTAGTGATCTCAATTCCAAGAAAATGACTCATCTGCCCAAGGTCCTTAATGGAGAAATTTTGTGCAAAAACACTGACAAACTTGTCAATCAATCTTGTGTTGGATCCTGTGACTAGGATATCATCCACATAAATTAGCACAAAGAGACAATCCTTTCCTCTAACTCTATAAAACAATGAGTAGTCTGCCTTGGAATCTGTAAATCCCATTTTGATCAATATCATCCTGACCTTGCTGAACCATGCCCTTGAGGCTTGCTTCAATCCTTATAAGGCCTTGGATAGCTTGCACACCATTTGGCAGTTTCCCTTTTCAAACCCTGGAGGCGGTCTCACATATATCTCTTCACTCAAATCTCCTTTTAGGAAAGCATTGCTTACATCTAACCGTCTAACATTCCAAGAATAGTGAACAACCAAGTTAACATGATTCTTATGGTGCTGTGCTTCACCACAGGACTGAAGGTTTCTGAAAAATCAAATCCAGGCATCTGAGAATACCCTTGAGCTACTAATCTTGCCTTGTACTTTGAGACCTTACCACTAGCATCTCTTTTGATTTTGAATATCCACTTGCTGCCAACAATGTTCTTGTTTTCTGGTAGGTCAACCAATCTCCAAGTTTTGTTCCTTGTTAGAGCATCTATTTCTTCTTGCATTGCTGCCTTCCACTTTAAGGAACTGAGTGCTTCATTAAGAGAACAGGTTCAGTTTCTTTCACTACTGACACATTATACACTTTAGGTTTGTGGATTCCCATCTTTGATCTAGTAATCATGGGATGCCCTCGAGGAGCATGAGGCATAGAGCTTTATGAGTTGTCATCAATAGGGGAAGCTGAACTACAAGTGGTATTGTTGGAATGCTATTTTCAGAACCAGAAAGATCATTACTGAAGGATGAGGTACTGCCTGATGCAGATGAAGTGTGATCATGCTGATCAACAAAATTGTGATTGAGAGGACTGGTTTGAGTAGTGTTATTGTTCATTCCTGGACCATCTTTTGACTTTTCAAGAACTTATGTTGTGGGAATAACAGGAACAACCAAAGGATCATTAGGATATATAAATTTATGTATGTTCATCTTCTCCTTGTAAGGAAACCTTCCTTCATCAAATAGTACATGCCTTGTGATGATAATTCTCTTGTCTGGCAGCAATACCTTGTACACCTTGTATTGATTACTGTATCCTAGAAATACTCCAGTGCATGATCTGTATTCCATTTTGTGCCTATTATAAGGCCTGAGATGAGGATAGCATAAGCATCCAAAAACCTTTAATCTGTTGTAATCTGGCTTGTGACCATAGAGCACTTCCAATGGACTTTTAAACTGTAGGGGCTTACTAGGAACTCTATTTAACAGGTAAGTGGCTGTAACAAAAGCATCTCCCCAAAAGCTCAGTGGCAAATTTAATTGGGATAGTAAGGACAAGCCCATGTTCACAATATCCTTATGTCTCCTTTCTGCCAGTCCATTTTGCTGGGATGTATAGGCACAAGACATTCTGTGTGCTATGCCATTTTCTTGAAAGAACTTGCTCAGTCCAATATACTCTCCTCCACCATCACTTTGTACCATCTTTACCTTCTTACCAAACTGATTTTCTACTAAAGCTTTAAAACTGGTAAAGGCAGTGTAGACCTCAGATTTAGTTTTCAACAAATAAATTCATGTAAACCTGGAATGATGATCAATAAAGCTAACATAATAGCTACAACCATTAGCTGTTTTAACATGTCATGGCCCCCATAAATTAGTATGGATGAGATCAAAAGGAGCATTATAAACAGAATATGAGTTATTAAAAGGCAATTGATGACTTTTAGCAACTGCACAAGATTGACACAAACTGGAATCATTATTAATATGAAAAGGGATATTACAATGCTTAAGAGCTCTTTGAACATTGTCTAGATTTGTGTGTCCAAGCCTTTGATGCCAAAGATCAAGGCTATAGGACTTGCTTATTTTGACAGAAAAGGAAAAAGGTTGAGAAACAAGACTAGCAGAATCTTTATTGTCAATCTTGTGGCTTTGTAGGTTGAACTGGTATAATCCTTCCTTAAGGTTTCCCTTGAGCAGAATTTCTTGAGTTGTTAGGTCCTTGACAAGACAAAAAGAGGGGTGGAATTCAAAAAACACTCTATTGTCTCTAGCAAATTGTGAAATAGATAAAAGGTTCCTAGTAATGTTGGGAACATGAAGAAGGTTTTTCAGAATGAAAGTTTTGGAATTAATGGACTTATCAGAGTTTCTGAGGAAGGAATTACTAAAATGAGCAATGTTAGCTCCTTCACCATTTCCCATCTGCACCTTACTGTTCCCATGATATTCTGAGGCTATGTTGAGATTTTCCAGCTCATTTGTCACATGATTTGAGGCTCCTGAATCAGGAAACCAGCTCATTTCTGATCCAACATCTGAGTAGCTACTCTGTCCTGGCATCTGAACAAAATTGAGGCTAGGGTTCTTCTTTGCAGTGTACTAACCACCTTGAGAAGGAGAAGAACCATTGTTGCTTTGATTATCATACCTATACCAACATTTATCAGCTATGTGACTAGCTCCTTGACAGATTTGGAATAAAGGCCTGTTTGCTTGGTTCCTTCCTCTCCCTCTTCCTCTGAATCCACTTCTACCCCTAGCTGATTGGTTATTGTTGTACCTTCCTCCTCTTCCTTGGTTGAAACTTGGATTAAAACCTCTAACATTCTGAGTTACAGTGTTAGCAAAGTGCTGAGATCCTTCTGAATTAACCACAGATCCTTGATTCATCTCCAGCCTAGATTCATAGGTGAGCAGCAATGAGTGGACCTCAGACAATGTGTGAGGAGGATATCTTGATGTGAAATTGACCACAACCGAATCATATTCTGATCCTAGTCCTGTGAGTATGTGAAGGATCTGGTTTTGTTCAGACACCTTTTCACCAACAACAGCAAGTAGATCAAAATAACCTTTCACCTTGTTTATGTATTCTCTCATGGATAGAGTGCCCTTTCTCAAGGTCTGCAGCTTCAGTTTATATTGCATAACCTTGGCAGATGACTGGCTTGCAAAGTTTGCCTCTAAGGCTTCCCAGATTTCCTTTGCAGTGTTCAATCCAACCATTAAGATCATTATCCCTTCAGACAGTGAGGACAAAAGCCATGAAGCCAGGAGTTGATCTTGCCTCATCCACTGGAGATACTCAGGATTTGGCATGGTTTGGGCTATTTGTTCATAAAGAATGAATTTTTCTGGAGCTACTATGGTTCCATTGATGAATCCTTCGACACCATATCCTCTTATGGCTGTAATAACTTGTTGTTTTCAGATAAGAAAGTTGGATTCATCAAGCTTTGTTGAGATAATCTGGCTGTTTGGTTGAATGAGGGATATTTGATTGTTTGTGGCACTATTGTGTGTGTTGGACGTTGCTGTCTCAGACATGGTGATAAAAGAGGAACGAAGACTATATATAGAGAGTCATATGGCTCTGATACCATGAAAAGAAAGCTTCAAAGTGACATGAAATGAAAATCTCAAAGATTGAAACATAATGGACAAGCTTAATCCGAATTTCATTAAATGGTCTATTGAATAAACACAAGCATATTTTCTACAGCCAAAAGCAACTACAACAGCATACTATATATAAACCTAGGCTAGGGTTTCAGCTGCTCCATGACAGTTGTCATTCTTGATCATAGCCGTCCACATGTCACCTTGATCCTTGAATCCATTTGAGCTGTGTTGGATGCTTGTGCAGCTGTCCCTTTCTCTTGCCTTTTGACCGTTGTCACCATTTGGCATGTAGTGTGGAATGTTCACGCGCCTATGGGCTGTGCTTGGCTTCACTTGTTGCTCAGCTGGCTCAGGTGTACCTGGTTGTATTTCATGCACCTCATGCATCTTAGTTGGTGCACCACCAGGTTGTTTCACAATGATGATGTAAAAGGTAAAGGGTAGACGAAAGATTAGAGAGCAAAGATTTTGCTTCAAGACCATGAGTGATGTGGGTATATAATGGATGATGGTACATATATTGTTAACTTTTTTTTTGTTGTTAACTTTGGGTTATTATGTTAGGGTAATTTGGTTATATTAGGTCTCATGGTGTATATTTTTATGTCCTTTGAAAAATTTATCTAAGTGTAATAGAAGGCATTATTTGTACTCTATTTGTTGTTAACTTTGGATTTTTGTCTTCTTGATAATTGTTTTTGCGCATGGATTTGAAAAGGTGGACCTGCTTTCATTTCTTTTTTTTTTAATTTGTTTTTCTATTTTCTAGAACGTATTTTTCAAGGACCGTTCTAAAAAGTTGACTTTCTAGAAGGTAATTTTCAAGAACCGCCGTAAAATATCCGTTCTGAAAACAGACTATCTAGAAGGTATTTGTCAAGAACCGCCGTAAAAAAGTGACGCTTTTTACGGCGATTTTTGGGAACTGCCGTAGTCATTTACGGCGGTCGATATAACGGCGGTTCAAAAACCGCAGTTAAATCCCCTAAACAATCGCCTTTGTTTGTCTGTTCTGCAGTAGTGTTTGCCCAAGCCATTTTGAAGAAAGGTCTGCAAATTAAATATATTATTATCGATTAAATAAATAATATCAAACTACATGTAGTCGCGGTAGATTAATGGTATTCGTCCTTATTTGAATGTAAAGACTTACAAAAAAATTTGGAGTCCAGTATACATATGCGGCTGTCGTCGATGACAGGTGCCAGTTGCACACCATTCTGTATCCGATTTGAAAGCACCCATAAATAACGATCTATGTGCTATTTCCATATAAAATCAGAATTAAGAATTTCTAACATTAATAACAATCCAACAATCCGGATTGATACTATTTATTTAAAGAAATTAAATTATCAAATTACTCAACCAAGCGGTCGTTGCCTCAAGTTGTTTGAACCACTCACGTCCGACATGCATACTACACCCAATACCAATGTCCCTCCTGTGCGCTCATATACAAACATTTCAGAAATATGTGATAAGAGCGATATTCTTAACTGTAACTAAATACCATATCAGAACTATAAAGTAAATATATATAAAATATAGAGGAAATTGTACCTAGCCATCTTGTCTGACATAAATTCACTATAAGATGCCAATAAGTCTTTCTAGTTTTTTAACAGTGTTAGATCAACATAGGGTGACTTAGCAGTAGCGCCAGGAAAACGAATACGTGGCGACTTAACTAGACTCGGCAGGTCTTTGGGAATATTTTTAAGTGTCGGTGACGTAAAAATTATATCATCAAGACTGCTCCCCACCTGTATCGGAATCTACATGCACAACGCTATGTGTGGGAGTATGAACCTGTGATACCATCAAGGTAATCGTTTAATAAATAAATATATAATATAATATAATATAATATAATATAATATAATATAATAGTCCAGCTACGATAAGAAACAAAATTGAACTTCACATGAATATTTGACCTCACTCAAATCTTCAGAGAATCTCGGTATATCCTCGACACATGATCGATATTTACCCGCCTCAGTCGTCTCCATATCATCCTTGACGAAAGATGGCCTAATGGTTGGTGTAGGAGTAAGAAACTGAGATTTTATTACTGTCATCAATAATAATTATCTAACAAAAATTAGAAAAATTGAAATATATATATATATATATATATATATATATATATATATATATATATATATATATATATATATATATTTAAGTACACTCACATCCTCAGTTGATCCTAGTACATCGTCGACAGGTGGTTGTAATGTAGTCACCTCAATTGTCTTCAAATTAGTGTACTTATATATATATATATATATATATATATATATATATATATATATATATATATATATATATATATATATATATATATATATATATATATATATATATATATATATATATATATATATATATATTTAAGTACACTCACATCCTCAGTTGATCCTAGTACATCGTCGACAGGTGGTTGTAATGTAGTCACCTCAGTTGTCTTCAAATTAAGCTTCTCTGGCAGAGGCGTCTCAATTAACTTTCTAGGCTCAACTTCATCGGATGATGGCATAATGGTCGGTGGAGAAGTAAGAACCTGAAATATTAGAATGTGCTAATCATTAATAAAATAATCTAACATATATAGGAAAAAAAAGAATATCTAATAGCAAAAGCAATTCCCTAACATATTTAGCAGCTCTCGGTAAATCCTCTGCGCGTGGTTGTGAAGTAGCCTCCCCAATCATCTCCACAGTCCGTGCAACAGCCAACTCGAACCTCCGCGTAGCTTCATGAATCATTGATACCGCTGTCATCGCTGCCGACTCAATTTGGCTGATAGCCTTTGCAGTTTCTATAGATGATGCTAACTCGTTTCTACTAATAGCCTCAGTCATAGCCACAAATATCGTAGACTCGAATTGGCTTGTAGCCTAGGCGGTTGCTACAGATTCCATTGAATCGATTCCATAGATAGCCTCTGTCGCTGCTACGGATGTCGTAAACTCGAATCGACTAATTGCCTCGGTCACCGGGGTCTTCATAGATGAGAATAGAAAAGGATGAGTGATGGTTGAAATAAAATCAAAATCAAATATAATTCATTTCATGATAAAAATATAAATAAAGAGGAATGACCAACTACAGAGAGAGGTGGGCTCGTCTTCAATGGCGAGGGGGTGCTCGTCCGCAATGCTGGTGGAGGGGTGCTCGTCGACGGAGTTGCACAAGGATTATCGGTCGATGGAGAAGGAGGATTCCAATCAGGCTCGACAATAAGATCGTGACGCTTCGATACGCGTTGGTCCAATCTAACCGCTGCTTTTATCTTTGGCTCTTTAGCCTTTTCCTCAACACCACCATGGAAAAATTGAATTCTATCCAATATGTCCGTGTCGATATCAACCATGTATGGTTGTCTCACCTCCTCCTCAGATGACTCGATCCGCATGCACTGTTATATGACGATATCAATCCATTGAATATTTTAATATTATATTTTAATGGGACCTATACATATTGCTATTAAGAATAAGAATATCAGAAATAACTTACAGCAGCCTTGCTCAAAAAATCCAAGTTGACGTGGGTAGTCTTTGAACAACGCCACTGCACGCCTCTGGGCATTGTCATCGCAGTCCCTGACGGCTTCCCAAGACGACTCCCTAAGGCGGGAATGCTATCATACGCCCACCACTGATATTTTAAATAATAAACGACAAATAAGAATACAAAAAAAACAATAATGAAAAAAAAAAACATGAGATAAGAAACACAGCTATGAAAAAAAAAGGCATAAGAAAATCTCACACTTATTACCTGAAGTGACATCAGGAATCCATAGATCTTATACTCTGCAGAAGACATGAGTCTCCATAGACTCCAAATAGTGGCACAAGCGCTGAAAGACGAACTTGCCCCGCGAAAACGAGTCCCACAATTTCGAATCCTCAACTAACATTAAAATCCAAAATCTATGGGTGCCCTGTATCAACCCCATAGAGCAACAACATCACTACTAATATTTTCACCGATTTCACGGCATCGTCATGGTGTGGCATCAAATATCCCTCCTCAATTTTTTTTTTTTATTTTTTGCAATTGTCTTGCACGGACAATCTCACCATCAAACATCTGTTTGTATAAAATGTTTGGGAAAATTTGTAAATCTATAACCTGTGGGTCGAAAGGGGATGTCCCCGAACCGAAGCCACTAAAACCATACGAAATTCTGTTTTCGAAAAATGGATATTTGTATGGTTTACACAGAACCATCTCTCGTATTTGTTCCTCTCTTGTGGATTTTTCATTAACACCTCTCTGCGCAACAAACCAATCAGTACTTTTCCATAGATGCTACTGTTCGCCAGAAACCTCATAAAATGTCTGAAACAGGACTCTTTGAATGCCTCTAACCGATCAATCTGCTGCAATCGATCGGCTATCATCGTCATCATTGACATCTGCCCAAAATATTTAATTTTTTCTAACCAAAATCGTTCCTCCTTCCATCTCCACTCTCAATTATCCTGAAAAAGAAAATGTAAAATATAACAATAAACATACAGCTCAAACGAATTAATAACTACTCGACCCAAATAAAACTGCTTGACCTAAACATTTTGAACTACTCGACCCTAAATGTACCTCTCGCCTCCAAAAAATGTTTGCCACTGATCGCCCCAAACAACCCTTATCAACCCAAACATTATTAACTACTCGACCCAAATAATTATCACCTCTCGGCCAAAACTATTTTTCATGAAATACAAAAAAAATTATCTGTCGACCCTAATAAAAAAAATCTCGTCAAACATCATGCGACTCTCGACCCATATAATTAATTGACTCGCCCCTAAAATAAAAAAAAATGAAATACAGGAATTTTGAATCTGTCGACCTTAATAAAACAGATCGCCCCATACATCAGGTGACTTTCGACCCAAATAATTTAAATGACTCGCCCAAGCATACATAAACATACTCGTGTCGACCCAAATAAACCTGATCGCCTCAAATATGAAACTTCTCGCCCCAAACATATATCGATCGACCTAAATACAACTACCCACCCCAAATTATTAACACAACTGGACCCAAATTAGTTAACAAATCGACCCTAATTTCCCATTAAGAATTTGACCTATTTCAACCGACAAGAATTTTTTTTTAAAAAAAAAGTAACAATATTCAGGTGGCTAATTTGTGGTATCTCGGGGTCGGAATGGCGTGTTCGTTGTGGTGGAGCAACGTCGTTCTTTTTTGTCATTTTAGTGCTGCCAGCCTCCCCACTCATCTTCTTCTTCTCTTTCGCAGCGCCGATTTTCTCATACTCAGACATTTTGTTTGTGTTTTATTTTGAAATCGCCGGTTTTGTTATAATATCTTTGGAGAAGAAGAAGTGAAAAAATAAGATTAAGATTAAGATAAGATTATTGTTGATATGTCTTGAATCTCTCAATACTATATTTATGGTGTTTGAGATCGGTAATCAGTACCCTAATCAGTTAATAAAATTTATTCTTTTATCTGCCTGTGGATGTCGCCAGTTTGGTGAACCACGTAAATCGTTGTCTTCTTTACGTTGTCTGTTTATTACTTTATAATCCTATTCATTCATAACAATTACTATGTAAGCCAAAATGCGTTTGAGTCGATTGTTTGGGTCGATTGAAGGAAGGATATTTTAGACCTTTCAAATTCAAAAGTGGGTATAAAATATATTTTTAATAAGAGTGGGTAGAAAAGAGTTTTGGCTTACATAAATAGGTAATTTCGACCATTTCCATCTATTCATTAAAGTTTCTGGTTATGAACATCTTGTGTACATTATTGACAAGCGTATATAGCAGCAATACTTCTGGAAATGGTGATTTCCAAATATTTAAGTTTCTATTTTAGTACATCACTTCTTATAAAAGCAAAAGCATTTCCCTAAATATGTCGTCAACGTGCATTATTAGATTTTACTAGAGTTTTTTTTATTTTTTTCCTCAAGTATGCCATAGTGGGGGAACTAGCAGGATTTGGTTTCAACTAGCAAGTTGTCTGTAGCACGGATTTTTTTTTGTTGTTGTTAATCGGGACTTGTAATTATTTCGATACATACATATTTTGAGAGATTTTGTAATTGTACGTAGACCTGATGATAGCTAAAAATCACACCATGTAATATCCACCCAAACATCATGATTCTTGACTTAATCATACTTTAATCTCATACTGCGAATCCAATTCATAATGTTGTGCAGGAGATATTAGGGCCAGACTTGAGAAATACTAAGGGACAATCATCGGCATCTTGGAGCAGTAATCGATAGCCTCCTTCTCGGAAGCAGTTCAGGGAATCTACAAACCTGAGTGATTCGAAAACTAATGAGACATATAAAAGTGTATCCATCGACGATCTAGGCGCTGTTGATTCTGCGTCCGTACCTTCAACTTCTAGGCTGGCCGAGGTAAGACGACTATACTTTATGGCATTTTATGGAGATATATTTGTTATTTACGGAACTTCAACGTTACTGAGAGCCCAGAACAAATTATATATAATATTGGTATATAATCAGTTCATTTATTTGCATTGTCCAGACTTTGCATTTCAACAAAATCGATTCCTATTTCCATTTTTCAATTGACACTGATAGATGTCTATGTCACATTGGAGCCATTTACAGGCCTCATCTGTCCAAACCTCTATTCAGTAAAAGATATTGATTTATTGGCCTTTTTGATTCATTAAAAACTGAACTTCATTGTATACCAAGTTATTGGCAGAAAGTGTTGTCCTCTCAAGATGGTCATTTGAATGGTTTCACAATGCATATCTTCAGTTCAGCCTGAGTCCGTTTTCTATTGTAGTATACACGGATAATAACAAAAATTACCCTTGAGGTATAACCTAATTCCAAAAAAAAACCTACCACTTTTCAAATTTATGAAAATACCCCCGATATTTTATTTCTTCTTACATTCATCCTATACTATACGCGTTTTTTGGGTTTGCATCCTAACGTTTTTTTTTGTAATTTAATGCATCCTGTACTTCACAAAATTCTGAAAGTGCATCCTCCGACCAGCCAACTCGCCCCAACTCGCCGAAACTCACCTAGTCTCGCGAGTGAGGTTGCATATTTTCAAACCCGTATACTTTAGGTGAGTTCCAGCGAATTTATTATTTATTTAAAACTAATTCCGTCATATTTTATTAAATATTTTATTCAATATGCAAACTCACGGAATTTATTATTTAATAAATAATAAATTTTATTTATTTAATAAAACTAGTTTCGGTAAACGTTAGGATAAAATATGGTTTGCATATTTATTTAATAAATTCTAATTTTTATTTAATAATACTAGTTGTTTCTAAATTTTGTATAGTACAAGATGCACTTTCAAAATCTTGTATAATATAGGATGCATTAAGTTACAAAAAAATCGTTAGGATGCAATCCCAAAAAACGCGTATAGTACAAGATGCATATAATTTTTTACCCTAAAAATATTACAGTTAGCCCCTTAATTTTAATACCGAAACGAAGGCGTATAATATTTTGTAATTTTTGTGAACAAAAGAAGATTATGAGTCGTGGTGTGATTATTATATTTATCTTGATCATATAATTACGTATCTTGATCATATACCGAAACGAAGGCGTCCTTCATTTATGATTCTATCATTCATTTATGATTACGTATACGTGTCTTGATCATACTATTTCTATATGATTTATGCCTTTATATTCCTGTTATGTTGATGAATTCAATTATTAAAATCATGCATTGCAGGTTTGACAATTCTGATTGATTCATTCTCATGGAGGAGGTTGTTTGGCTGAACTGAGGTTTTGGGTTCAACTCGGTGCTAAACAAAAGTTTTAAATGGGGTGTATTTTTTTTTTTTTTTTGTGAATTTCATATAGTTGAATAAGAAAATATTATTGTATTAATATTAGTTTTAGTTTGTTGTATCTTAAATTTTATTGAATTTCGGTGTATTTTTTGGTGATATAATTAATATATTCACAATATTTATTATTAGTAATTTTGGTGTATTCATGCTTTCATTTCAATTTTTTTAATTTTTTAAAACTTTCTACAAGGTAACTTTTGTAAACTCGTTCTAGAAAATAGACTTTTCAAAACGGATTTTTTAAATCTGTACTAGAAAATAGACTTATCAAAAAAGATTTTTTAAATCCGTTCTAGAAAATAGACTTTTCAGAACAGATTTTAAATTCCATTCTAAAGGTTGTTCGTAAGAGCGGAAAGATGACTTCCTAGAACAGGTAATAAACTTTCTAGAATGGGTGTATAACTGTTCTAGAAAGTTTGACTTTCTAGAACAAACAAAAAAATAACCATTCTAGAAAGTTGACTTTCTAGAACGGCTGTATGTAGAACGCAGTAGAATCCATTTTGGAATGTCTTATTTATCCGTTCTAAAATGTCTCTTCTGTACTAGTGTACAAAGATGAAAAATTTGGGTAGAATAGGTTTTGAATTTTTGTTCATCAATTAAATGCTACGTGAAGATTCAATTCAGGAATTTGAGTAGAAAATAAATTTTGAGTTTTTGTTCACCAATTTTAAACCACATTTCAGAGAAGACATCAATTAACATATGAATCGATTGTTGTGAAAGAGACCGATGAGTATAGTATGGTGTTAAAAGTATATGCATCGGTTCTGGAGAGAAACTGATACTATAGTTTTCCAACAATAGGGTAAAAAGTTTAATTTATTATATGCATCGGTTGTAAGAAAACAACCAATGCATCGGTTTTAATATTTTGCTCAGCATATTTCGTAATCCCGCACTAAAGAGACACACCAAAATTTAATTAACATATGCATCTGTTCTAAATAAACACCTATGCTCATATTTAGTTATAGGCATCAGTTGATTAGTAGAAACTGATGCATATGTATTTTAATGAAGTTTTTAATTTTTTTTATTATTATAGGCATCGGTCGTTTCTAAATAATCGATGCACATAATCTTTCCCGAACTATTATAGGCATCGATTATTTGGTAAAACCGATGCATATAACTTTTATTTATTACAAAAAAGAAAAACCTCGCGCGATCATAGGTATCGGTTTCTTCTTAACAACTGATGCCTAAAAACACATCGATGTAAGTATAATAATAATAACATGATCATTAATGAAGTTGGATTATAAAAATCATGTGTTAGTTAGTTAGTTACCCAGTTTTCTCCCACCTCATCACTTGACCAACCACCTTTCACCGTATAATGCGTGCGCTTGTAAAGTTCAATAATATCACATTCATCGTCGGCCTTCTCTGATTAATCGACATTCAAAAAAGAAAACAAAACAAAATCAGAATCAAAATAGAAATAGAAATATAAACATTGCACCAAAAATGAATAAACTTAATACTAAAATCTCCATTTCGTTACACTTAAGTGGATTTAATTTATATATCACTTTCAAAGATTTTCCCTTTATATTGCAACAAACATAACAACACTGATTTTACTAATGAACCACTGATATATCTAAAAGTATTGTTGTAAAAATCTTTGTAAGACTTACAAATTCATTTAAAAGAACAGTCAAAGGAGTTCGGCCTGTAATATGTGGAGCTCGCAGTTTTTTCCAATTTCTGGTATTAGCCTCACTTTGATTCTGCAAAAACACAAATAATAATATTCTCATGGTAGAAACATACATATGATATATATCATACTATATAAATAAAAGCATTTTTTTAGAGATATTACCTTGAATTCGGCTGAATTAAAATGGTCGCATAACGATTCCCAGTTTTGTTGGTCATGACAAGAACGTGGCCAGTTTTTCTTAGCCTGCTCAAAGTTAGGATACTTCAAGTAATATTTGTGTAGCCTATAGCGCAGTTGTCGGGAATTTGACTGAAGTCTTTCAATCACACATTGTTTGACACCCGGTTTGTCCAGATTGACATCCATATATATGAATCTGCATATAACACAGTGATGTACATGAAGCTGCTACAAGATTAAGATTCATCGGAAGAAACAAGTATAAAAACCCTACCTGCATATGGTCAATGCCCGACCCCAAACTCTTCTCTACATCTACCTCCTTCCACCTCCTCGGCACAGGAAGGGCATCCCGAGTCACTACCCCAATCTGACTTGAGAACTTAGCAGATTGCACTCGACTTTTAGGTCTTCCAATATATGGATCAACCTCTATCTTCATTTTTTTCCCCGAAAACTTGTCAAATGCCTTCATGATGCCCCTGTCCATTGTTGGGCCACGTTTCCTTTTATCAATTTTGGAAACAGCATTTGCACATCAATTAATTAGTATATATCAAAGACTTCATTCGAAATTTAAATTACTGAACCTTATCTCATGTATTTGAAAAATGTTTAGATAAACTCAATTTATTAGTAAGATATTTTCATATGAGGACAAAGAAGTAGATTGCTCTAAATCAACCACCAAACAACTTTTAACAAAAGTCATTTCATAATTATTCATATCAACAATATTATTCATACATTAAACAAATGTCAAACTTAAAACTAATTTACACATCAAAAGTTCTACCCCACATAATATATTGCCCAACTCAACAAGTCACATTTGACATATATATCCAACTATGTAATCCCAACTGTAAACTAAGAATTGTAATGTCTCTTCCCAATCAGATGAATCTAAAATAAAAAAATGTTAAACTCTATAAAGAATGAACTACATATAAACAATAGAAGACTTTTAGATCAAAGTAAATCTAATACATATGAACCTCGAGAAAAAAGAAAAGTTGCACGTTATGAAATATTTGCCAATTTTGAAACTTGACAATGTCATGTACTATATATGTACAATTGTTATAACATAATAACTTACAACTGATTTCAAATTACACAAATCACTATAGGTATCAAATTAGTATACATCAAAGCACATAATATGAAGCAGATTCAAGAATATTAAAGAGATGAAAAAAATTGAAATGTAAGAATCATAAACCTGTCTCTTCATCATCTTCATGTGATGAGTCTTCAGTGTTATTTGTTGATTGAAGTCCAGTGCATGTTGAATCAGTCTGAAGCCCAGTTGAACCAGTCTGAGTGTTAGTTGATTCAGATCGGGGGATAGGAGATTGACTTTGAGGGTCCTTAGGTTAGACTTGACTGACATGTGATTGAGTTTGAGGGGCAGGAGGGGTTTGAGAGATAGACATTTCCTTTGTGCGGTGATCTCTAACTAGTGAGATAG
>BMAC01000097.1:1616261-1648673 GCA_014905375.1 Phtheirospermum japonicum | reverse complement strand
TATGTAAATCTAGTTTATAATATTTGTGATCTTTTGTTTGTAATATTTGCAATTTATAATCCATATGCTAGTTGTATCATCTCCACGGTGTTTGACTTTGCTTTTGTGTTTGCAAGTATTTCACCCAATTGATGCTAATTAAGTAAGCAATGGAAAATAGATTGATGCTAAATAATTATTCAATGACGAACATATAGTTTCAATACATTGGTCTTTTTAATTTATGGTTTTCAACAATTGTATTTCTTTTATAATCTAATTGGAGGATATATGTGTTGTTCATCTTAGATCTCAATGTACAAAATATTATCCATTATAATATTATTAATTTATCTGTATATCAAATGGTTGATCCATGATGTTATTTGTTGTATTCTGTTGAGTCGGAGAAATGGCGCCAGGAGGTATATTGAAGAAACAAAAAGTCAACACAAACAAGCCTCGACAATATGTCGCAAACCATACTTCTTTTAATGCCTCCACACCCCGTAGGAGTACAAGAAAATCTGACGGTCTGTACGATTCAAGCCCCAGTACTATTAGCCACATTGCCACAAAACCCTGAAGTCACCCCGTCTAAAGGCACTCAAACTACATCAATCGGCTGTCAAACCTAATCACATGTCACTCAACGCCAACCACCTGCCACTCAATCTCAACAACCTACAACTAAAAGCCAACCACCCGCCACTAAAATTTCAACATGAAAAATCACATATCAAAACCATCTAACCCAAATCTCATAAACTTAAAAACACATGAACAAACCTTGACTTGACTGCTTATGCACCGCAAGTGGAATTTTTTTTATTTTCTTTTGCAATTTGGAGAAGTTATGGGTGTGACCGATTCTTTATACTTATACTGGAACTGGTAGATATTTAGATACATGCGAATAACTAAGTATCACTACCCTATTAGAAGCCACCAAAAATTGACTTGACTGCTTATGCACCGCAAGTGGAATTTTTTTTATTTTTTTTTGCAATTTGGAGAAGTTATGAGTGTGACCGATTCTTTATACTTATACTGGAACTGGTAGATATTTAGATACATGCGAATAACTAAGTATCACTACCCTAATTAGATTAGAAGCTACCAAAAATAACTGATGTTTAGGCGCCAAAAGAAAAAAAAGACCCGCCCTTTTTTTTTAGACACGACTGAAATTTTTCCATTTTAGGGATAAGTTTATTTATTTATCAACATATTTATATACAACTAAATTCATAAAAAATAGAAAATAGGTTTCCCTTAACATGCAAAACACTAGTAAATACGATCAGTTTTAAAATTTGTAAAAAAATCGAACACAATTTTAAAATTAGGTCAAGAACATCAAAACCCAAGTAAATTCAGGCATTATCAAGTAATTAAATTTTTATATTTTAAATCTTAGGGCAAAAAATTGTAAGGAATTAGGTTAATTAACCTGGACGATCTTCGAGACTCTCAACCCTGATGATTTTGCAGATTTCCATATCGAGCAAAATCGAAACTCCAATCGGACCGTACTTTTTCTTGTCGGAGCTGCTGCCGAGTAGTGAGTTCACGGGATTCTTTTGGATGGTCCTCATCTCGCATGGCATGATGGGTGCAAGCTAACAATTTCAGGCGCGCGGAGGATCTGGTAGAGTTCATGGTGGATTTGTACTGGAAGGGATTTTGTGCGCGGTGAAAATGGCGGATAGGGCTGAACGAGGTCGGGGAGTGCGAGAGGTAGGTTCAAGTACAATTGCCAATTTGACCCTGATTTGATATGTGTTTTGTTAATTGGGTTGGAGGTTGGGTCGCACCCACGCCATACTTGCGTCCGAATTGAACAAGTGAAAGTAAAAAAATTAAAGTTCAAATTATTTTTACTAAGTATGAATTTAATAATAAGTTTCATGTTAATATATATTGTACTATATTAATATTTAAAAATAAGTTTCATGTTAATATATATATTGAAAAAATAACTTATAGTAATTGTTATTGATTGGATGAGGATTTTAATTACAACATGCAATATATTATTATCTTAATTAATTATCCAAAAATTATTTTAGAACATATTTATAAATATATTATTTATTAATATTATTAGTGAATTATTGTGTATAGTGTAAAATGTGATGAGGTGATTGACTTTGAAGGCAGATAGCAGAATTTTTTCAGTTTAAATCGAGTCACTATTGTTTAATGGAATCTTATTAAAGTTAAACATGTATGAACTATGATCCTATTATGCAGTAAAATCATACAGTTTAGACCAAACTATTAAATATCATTAGTTCAAAAATTAAATTTAATGACATTTTTTTACAAGACCAAACTACATTTTTTAACATATAATAATCAATTATATATAATTGAGTAGGCTGGTTGGACAGACGCTTTAATATGTCGGTTGAACAAAAATCTTATAGTGAACATAGATTCGCAAGCTTTTTTGAAAGTAATGTTTTTGTAGTGATTAAAAAACTTCATTTGTATACTAGTGATACAAAATATAAAGTACCAGCTTGTAATTTTATTTATGTCTAATTAATTAAAGATAAATCGAAAATAAATATGTAAAGTAGTTTTAATTTCTAATTGAACAACTACGATTTTGAATTCTCTAAATTTATTTGAACTAATAACTTAAATAACATTTACTTCGTAAACTTTAGCTGATATATCTTGAGTATATGTATTATAACATTAATATGACTACAAATTATTGTTCTAAAAATCGGCCTAGGCGGCCGCCTAGGCGCTCGGCGCCCTCGAACCGCCCACGATTTTTGAAAATCGGGCAGAAAAATCGCCGGAGGAATTCGGCGCTGCCTAGGCGCCGCGCAGTCCAAATTTTTTTTTTATCCAAAACGACGTCGTTTTGGTTTTAAATTCTTTTAAAGTTAATTCAATTGTTACGGGGCAAGAATTGGGACAGAACAGAACAGAACAGAAACAGACTGAAAACTCTTGCCCTTATTTAGTTATTTTGATTTTGTAATGTGTGCTATGGATTTATGTTATTTTGAACTTTGAATTGAACAATAGTTTTGAACTTGTGTCGTTACTTTTAGTTTTGGATTGTCATATACTTTATTGTGTAGCAGGTAGTATGTTGAATTATTAAATGTTAGATTTAATTTTGTAAATTAGGGTATTTATTCTTAAATTTTAAGCCCCGCTTAGGCTCTGCCTAGGCGCCCTAGGCGCTGGTCTGGCGCCTAGCGGCCGCCTAACGATTTTTAGAACACTGCTAAAAATTAATATATGCTGAAAATGTAAACCCGTTAATTTCTGGATACTCCGAGTATTCAAACTCCGAGCGTACTCTTTTTTACAATTTATAGTCCTACTATCGATATGATGATGGCATTATAAATAGTGGGTTTATTAATACGTAGTGTATGTGTACATTATGTGTACGTCTGAAAAATCAAAACAAAATACCCGCTATTTGGTTTTGAGTTACCTAATATTAAAAGAAAGTATTGGATCAATTGTTCAAAGTTGTGTAAGATTTTTTAAAACGCTCGTACATTTGATAAAATCAAAGTTCATCTCGATTCGTGTTCTAATCGACACGACACAAATATAATTAAAATAAAATTACCCGCTATTTGATTTTGAGTTACCTAATATTAAAAGAAAGTATTAAATCGATTGTTCGAATTTGTTTAATATTTTTGAAAACACTCGTACACTTGATAAAAATCAAAGTTCGTATCGATTCGTGTTCTAACCGAATCGACACAAATATAATTAAAACAAAACTACCAACTGTTTGGTTTGAGTTACCTGATATTAAAAGAACGTATTAGATCGATTGTTCAAAGTTGTGTAAAAGTTTTTACCACACTCGTACATTTGAAAAAAATCAATGTTCGTCTCGATTCGTGTTCTAATCGAATTGACTCAAAAAAATTCAACCGTCTAAATTTCATTCATTTATAATCCTAGTTTCCTAATATAATCAAGAAATTCTTAGTTTTTTTTTTCATTAAATATACATTCAATTAAGTAATTTTAACAGTTAATTTAATAAAAAACACTATACCCTAAATTGAATATTTTATTTAAAGTGGTCTAACTATAAACCAAATATAAATTCACCTAACATGGAAAAGTAAGCCAAATATTTTGTTATAGGACGTAGAATTATGTATTTTTATTGTAGATGTCAAATTATGTCTTTGATGAAAATATATGTATTTAATAAAATTATTTAAATATAATAATAATAAAATATAAAAAATAAATATGAATAAGCAAAAATAATTATTTAATTGGGTATTAAAAATTAAATTATAAAATATACGAGCAGAAGTTCAATAAACAATTTGAGTTTACTTTATTACTTTTGTGAAAATTGCAATCATAAAGAAATAGTTCATAATCCCGAAGAGTTGTGGGCAGATCATTATTGGAATTATTCTACCAATTCGACTTTATGTATTTAAAAAGAAATAGTTGAAATTATTGTATCACTCATTTTATATAGCATATTCACGATTTCATATATTTCAAGAATTAAAAAGAAACCGCAATTTAATAGAAGTACGTCTACTACACACGAAAGAGACAAATGTAGTTGATAATATAACTTAAAATCTTACCTGTTTTTTAGCATCATCTTCAACCTGGCGCCACTTTAATTTTTTTTCCTTAACCTAAATCACATGTTCAGCATCATCTTCAACCTCTGGCACCACTTAAACTTTTTTTTTCCTTAACCTAAATCGCATGTATTGCATCATCTTCAACCTCTAGCGCCACTTAATTCTTTTTTCATTAACCTAAATCGCATGTTCAATTAGCCACGCATAACAAATCCACTCCTTCTTAGAATTTTTCCATTTAATTTGCCCACAAATTGGCGGTGATTGAGATTCTCCGGCTATTGAGAAGGAATTGGCGCTGGCCAGATTCTGCTACCCACGCCAGAATTGTGCTGAAGAATCCTCTTGTCGGGCTGGTGAATTCAAAATTAAAACTCATCTCCTTCAGTATTGTCTGAGTGCAGTCTACCCACTATTTTTATTTTTATTTATTGTATTTAGTGTTTTTTGAATGTAGTTAATTTTTTAGCTATTGTCCGTATGTGAATTCCATTTTTTGCATTTGCCACTTATGATTCGTAACTTGTATTGTATTCTTAGAATAGTGATCTGAAGCCATAATTTTATTTTCATTTAGGTTGGCTAATTTAATGTGCGCTACGTAATCTCATCTTTAGATATGTGATGTTGTTTGGCTAATTGAGCTATGTTCGATGAGTCCTATTATTAATCATAATTCTTACTATTAGATTGGTCCAAATCATGACGTTATCTTGGTTCTACTTGCCCCAATAAGTCATTCTAGTATTTCTCTATACATTAACCCTTTGTGCATTAGTAACCTTCCTTTAGTGGTATCTGACAATAATGGTGATTTATATGAACCTATTGTAACTGAAAACTAATGGTACAACCATCTTCTTCTCTTCTGGATTTATTAAATTTTTTGTTTTACATTTTCCATCCAAGAAAAATAGGACAGGTTCTTTTTGCCGGTCCAAAGACTATTTTGCCCACTCTATCGTAAAGAGTTTTCACATTGATCTACCTTGAACAACAAATACGACACAAGAAATATAATAAATCTGGAAAGGGAGAAGATGGAAAACGTCCCCTTAAACTCAGGTTGTCTACTACAACATGTTAGTAGAAACCGTCATAACCATCATAAAGCATAGTTATCAGAATATACCCAAGGACACAGGTGTATATGTGACTTCCACTCAGTGGAAGTTTTCGTGAAAGACATTGATGATGGCAGATGATATCCGGAAAACTCAAAATGAGATATGTTTGGGGCATCAATAGCAGCCTTTGTTGTAATAATAAAATATAGTTTCCTTTTGTTGTAATAACTCTACCTATCCCAGTTCCCACGATTGACGAGAGGAGTGTGCCCCTTCCTAGAAATTATCACTTCAATATAGTGTACGAATAAACTTAACTCTCGTAATTATTTTTTGGTAAATACACCAAACCTTGGGGGCTACATTTGTAATTATTTAAGTTTATTTTCCAATAAAGCAAACCTCGTGAATTTTCTTTTTAAATTATCCCTTTAAATAATTAACATATCAAAATTGAGAATTTAAAGACAATTATAATCGATACGAATTCAAAATAGTATAATAATCGGGTTATATAGTCAAGATGACTTCGCCTAGAGGCTGAAACCTTCTAAAATTTATCACTTGTATATACATTACATATAAACCTAATTTTTGTAAATCATTATTATTATTTTTTTAAATTCACCAAACTTTGGGGTTATATTTGTAATTATTTAATGTTCTATTTTTTTTTAAGTACACCAAATCCTAGGACAAGTGTATTTAATTATTCCTTGAAATATATAACGTATCACAATGAAGAATATAAATATAACAAACCACCTGAGTTACCTGTTTTGTAATTAATCATATAAAACGTTATGATAAATAATAAGTTTTTATTGTTGTGCTAAACATTATATTATTATAAGTTGTAAGATATTTATAGAATATTTGATTCAGCGTAAAATAATTTTTTTAGTATAAATGAGCTTTGATTGCATAATGCAAATGTATGGTTCAATGGTTTTTTGGTGTAATCTTGGGTGTTTAGCTGTTTTCTTCACACTTTCCCCTTTTGCTCTCAAAAACCTCTCCACAAAAGCATTGTTGCAAAACATTTCCTGCCATAATATCAGTTCAAGATATATATTACTTTTACATAAACATACATGTTGGTGTGTGTGTGTGTTTTGAAGCTATAGCAAACACATGAGGGGAAAAGATAAAATCTTTAGCTAATTATATAAATAGGTGCATGTACAGACACACAGTAGAAGGTGGGAGTGTGTGTGAAGCAAAGTAATATAAAATAATGAATTAAAAACCTGTTTGATACTGAGTGGAGATTGTTTCCTGAGAAGGTCAAGTGCGGATTGAACTCTCTGTTTCTCTATGAAAAAGAAAACACCCCTAAGGTTTGATCATGTGTAGAATGTAGTAAGAGGTGATAATAATAGTTAGATTCAACTGTAATAAATTTAGTAGTTTTTGGTTGTTTTTTTTTTATAATTTTCAAAAAATCTGGGGGTTTATGTAATTAAACTAAAGCCCAAGGGTCATTTTTGTAACTCCTCAAATTTAACTGTAATTCCACAAATTTAACTGTGCTACCCCTTTGAATCAATAAGTATATATAATAAATAATGAGATAAAGAAAGTAGTTCACTTTTATTTGACAAAGAAACAAACATTTGGGGTGGGTAAGAATATTACTCAGCTCACATCAGATAATAGTAACTTCCGAAGTTCAACCAATATAATATACTAATATAAACATGAACACAATTTTCAATTAAAACCAAAATCTTTATACTGTAATATAAACATGAAATACTAATTAACTTAGAACTTTTATTATAACCTTGAAACCATAACAAAAAATAAGAAGGAACATAATTGTGAGGCAAAGCAACTAACCTGAATACCAACTAATTTTCACAAATGAATTTGCTAAAATGAGACCAAATCCGCTAACAGATAAAGGTGCATTTAATCTGTCCTTTCACGTAAGGTGTTTAGGACTTGTAAGGTTCATATTTATCATTGGATAATATTATAAATAGACAAAAAGAGATCGAGAGGACGAACTGGAGACAAGGAAAATGAAGTGTTGAACTCTCTAACTCTGAAAACAGTTTTGTAAGGTTCTAGTTACAGGCTGATCAGTATGTTTCTCGTAGGCGGAAACTTCAGACAATTATAGCACAAAGTATGCCATCATTATATTAAGAAAATCCCATATGATTACCTTCCTTGTTCTATTGTCTATGCATCAATGTGGGCCCTATTTTAACTTAGAGATACATGACTCTTCAACTTCATATGATAAGCAAATACGCCATGAATCTGTTTCAGACATATGGTAAAATACCATATGCCACAACTCAGTGTGCACTCGAAACAGATACAATATAAACCATGAATAAAATTACTGAATCATAACCAGGAAGATGTTCCTATAAATATACTCTAAGTTTAAACAATAGCTATCCATGATACAAAAGATCAAATATTTCCAAAAGGAAAAGAGAAATTTCGAAGACATCTTTTATAATACAATTGCTTCACTTGAAAGTGTATAATAAGTTGAGTAATAAAACAGTCGATATGCTTTTACGCTTAATGAAATCTTCTTTTCCGGATGGTGAGACACTTCCAAGTACGTATTATGAAGCTAAAAAAAAATTGCGCGAGCTAGGATTGGGATATGAATGCATTCACACATGCAAATATAACTGTGCTTTATTTTGGAAAGAGAATGAAAAATTGGAGGTGTGCCCTATTTGTCAGATTTCTCGATGGAAACTCAACGATGTTGTGGGGAAGAGGTTATCGCACTAGATTTTAAGGTATTTTCCATTGAAACCAAGGCTCCAACACCTTTTTATGTCCAATAAAACATCAAAAAAGATGGTGTGGCACACAAAAAAATGAGTCGATGATGAATATATGAGGCATCCGGCAGATTCTACAGCATGGAAACACTTCGATAAAGAGTATCCCTGGTTTGCAAACGATCATAGAAATGTTAGACTAGCTTTAGTTGCAGATGGTTTTAATCCATTTGGAAACATGAGCACCACTTACAGCATGTGGCCAGTCATTCTAGCCCCGTTGAATTTTCCCCCTCGGGATTGCATGAAAGATCCGTTCCTTTTCTTGTCTTTGCTGATTCCTGGAAAGAATTCACCTAGGAAAGATATTGATGTTTATTTGTGGCCATTAATCGAAGAGTTGAAAGAATTGTTCGTTGAGGGGGCAGAAACCTTGACGTTTCTTCAAAAAAAACTTTTCAATTGCATGCTTCAATTTTGTGGACAATAAATGACTTTTCAGCATATGGCGACCTGTCCGGGTGGAGTACTAAAGGGTACATGGCCAGTCCAGTTTGTAATGACCAAACCTATTCCGTGCGACTACGTAGCAAGATAGCTTACACGAGACATCGTCGTGAATTACCGAAAGATCATGCGTGGAGGAAAAGTAAGAGGTTCAATGGTAAAAATGAAGACGTTGAAGCGCCTAGAGGTTTAACCCGGGAGGATGCCTTAGTGCAGTTGGAGAGACTGCAAAGTCCAATACCATGGAAGCATGGAAACAACAAGAAAAGGAAGCGGGAGCCCGAGGAGTTAAATTGGACCAAGCGTAGCATTTTTTTCGATTTGCCCTATTGTAGTAAGTTGAAATTACGGAATATAAAATTTAGATGCAATGCATATCAAAAAAAAATACGTGAGAGTATATTAGGAACCTTGATGAGTGTAGATGGGAAAACAAAAGATACGATGAAGGCGAGGCTAGATTTAGAGGACATGCAAATTCGTGAGGAGTTGCACTTAGTCAGGTGAACTAATGGAACATGTGTGATGCCAGCTGCTTGTTATGTTATGTCAAAGAAAGAGAGACAAGACTTGTGTGAGTTTATAAAGTCTGTTAAATTTTCAGATGGGTATGCTTCCAATATCTCTCGTTGTGTTAGTTCAAGCGAGCACAAGTTATCTGGGTTGAAAAGTCATGACTGTCACGTACTTTTACAACGAATACTTCCTATCGGGATTCTCGGATCCTTAAATAAGGAAGTGCATGAGGTACTGACCGAGTTAGGTCATTTTTTTCAACACATGTGCTGCAAGAAGTTGAAAAGAAGTGAATTGGAGAAAATGAGGGAAGATATTTGCTTGATTTTGTGTAAACTTGAAAAAATATATCCTCCAGCTTTCTTCGACTTCATGGTTCATTTGACTATTTATTTACCGGATGAGGCATTGCTTGTGGCCCAGTTCAATTCAGGTGGATGTATCCCATTGAACGGTAATAATATTAACTTACGAACTTTTAATTGCAACAGAACTTATATTTCTACCATGCCGATTATTATATATATATTTCATTAGTTTTAAAATTTTTGTAATTGAATCAAACTTTATATTTGTCATCATGCTGACTTTTTTTTCCCCGATAGATTTCTATGTGGCTTGAAGCAGAGTGTGCGCAATAAAGCTCATCCCGAAGGATTAGTGGCCGCAGCATACATCGCAAAAGAGTGTTTAACATTTTGCTCGATGTACTTACAGGGAATTGAAACTAAATTTAACCGAGATGAGCCGAATAGTGATAAGAAAATTGATTATAGTTTATCAATATTCTCACAAAAATACCGCCATTTTGGAGCAACAAAACTTGTAGATTTATCTGAGGAAGAGTTCAATGCACTACAGTGGTTTGTCTTCCAAAATTGTGAAGAGGTTGCACCATTTTTGGAGTAAGTATTGTATAATTTTTTTTACAAATTCTAATTAATTTTAATTATTTAATAAATATGAATTACCTTTTTATCTTGATTGTAGGAAGCACAAGGAAGAGCTTTTGTTGGGCAATTCTGCGAATTTAGTCCAGGAACATAAAGAAAATTTTCGGCATGGTTCAAAAAACATGTAATGTTATATTTAAAGTAAATACAAAGTATTTTATAAGCATATGGATTAATTTTTGTTATTCTTGTTTTACATATGACTAAGTTATATGGAGAGGAACCATCACAGGTAAATGAATCTTGATATTCACTCTCATGTGCACCTCAGAAGTGTGTAAGAAAGTTTTCTGGTTACATTGTGAACGGGGTAAGATTTTTAACTGAACAACACGATAGCCGTCGGAAACCTCAAAACTGTGGGGTTGTAGTGGAGGGTACCCATGGAGATTACATCATTGATTTTTATGGGGTTTTAAAGGATATTATTAAGCTAGATTATGTCAAAGATAGGCAAGTTGTTTTATTCAAATGTGATTGGTTTGATCTGGGAAGAAAAAAAAGGAACAGTGATAGAAAAACACGGAAATATCGTAAGTATCCGAGTTGCTGGAAATTGGTACGAGGACGACTCTTACATATTAGCTGACCAAGCAAGGAAAGTTTTCTACACTAATGATCCTAAATTAGGACATGATTGGCGTGTCGTGATACCATTCCAGCATAGGCATGTTTATGATGTTATGGAGATGCAACGATGAAGAAATGGATGTCGACGATGTTTTGTCTATGGAGAATGTTGTATATTAGGAGAATGATACAAACAATCTGCTTGAAGTTAATCTCAGTGAAATACATTCATTAAACAGGGATGACATGGACGTGGAGGTCATTGACGAGCCGATTACTGCAAGGTCACCTGAAGTTGTTGAGGTACCAAACTTAGAAGATGTTGATGAGTTAGATGACACGTTACTTGACTATTGCACTTGCGACGAAGATTCTCAAAAAAACGACGACTCTTATAATGAGACAGATGCAAACAGTGATGATGATAATCGAGAAGATTGGTGAGGTATAAATTTATATTTTTTTCTTAATCTCACGTGATTATTTTGGTACAAAAGATTACTATGTGTTTGGCATGTTCTTCATTTTTTTTCTTAATCTCACGTGTTTAGCATGTTCTTCATTTATGTATGTGTTTGTTTTGGAAGCAAATCTTTGTATGTGAAATGTATCTCTGCTTTATTTTCTAATCTTGACGTTATTTGCAATTTTTGCAGAAATATGTTATGTGGATGAAGACGTATTGGTTTAAATTTATTAAGTTGCGAGGTCTTTTGATTATTGGGTCGAATTTGATCTGAATGTTTCTCCCTTGGACTTGCAGAGGATTGTGTGGGTAAAGCTCGTTTCTCTCTTCGGAGTTTAGTGTCGCTCGAGGGATTTGTCTCTTATCCTGAAGAATAAACGATTTAGTATTGACGGATGGATTTTTGTCTCAGGCAGGGAACGAATACTTTCAAGAATCTATCTAGTTAAATAGTAGTGTTATATTCTTAGCAACTATTGGCTTTTGGATGAGACAATTACATACATGGCTTTTATATTTCTTTTAACATTTTCATTTTAATGAAAAGGAATGATGGGCTGTTATCAATAGTTTGTGTTCTTATGCATATATGTTCTTCAGTTATGAGCAGGTAATAGACGCATAATAACATGGTTCTTGGAGAGATCTAGAAATGTCAAACATTTGATTTGGCACAATGACATAGGTATTGRACCATTATCATATGTTTCTGGCCAAACTTAAATAATACAGAAGAGGTATATGGCCAATGTTGCTAGGAATATTATTTGTGATCATGCCAAATTGAAAACCGTGTACTATTGCATGATTCTGTGGCTTTACTTACTTGTACTGTTGTATGATTATAGTTTCTGACAAAATCGAAATAATGCAAAAGAGATATATGGCCAATGTTGCTAGGAAGATGATTTGTGATTATGCCAAATTAAAAACCGTGCACTGTTGCATGATTCTGTGGCTTTAACTACGTGTACTGTTGCATGATTATTTTTAAAATCGTGCATTTTGTAGCAAGGATCGTAGTTCGGATATTTATATACTTACAATTATTTTTAAAACTTTTTCTTTACATGGCTAGTCTTGATAATTAAAATTAATAAATTGTCCAATTATCATATATGCGGTTTTCATTCTAAAACTTTATTTTAATTAATATATTTCTATAACGTTAGATTTTTTTTATATTATTGATTACTTCAAATATTATATAATATATATTAATTAAAATTAATAACTATTACATTCATAAAAATTAATGAGAAGTATGATACTTTTAATAACACAAATATGTAGTGATACCAAATATCATCTAATTATTATCAAATTATTATCGGAAGAGTCTCCTAAATCTGATCTGAATTTGTAATAAAAATAAAATAACTATGACAAATTCATATTTGACGTCAAAATAGAACTCTTTCGTGTCAAAATAATATTGTCGCCATTTTTCTAGAACTGATGACAAATTGTAACGTTTTCATGAAAAGAGACTTGTTGTGACACCAAATATCGTCACCGTTATTCAAGGGTACATTAGTGATAAAATTGATTCTGTCACAACTAGAAATTTATCGTGACACCCAATTCTCGTCACATTTTATTATATGTTTGTCATAAAATGGTTTTTCGAACTTTTTTTTTTTTTTGTTATCCTAAAATTGTGACAAAATACATTTAAACGTCATCAAATATAAGTATTCGTGACGAAATCGGTGAACAACTGTGACAACAATAAATGTTGTCATAGAAGGGTGTTATTCTATGAAGAAATTAAAAAACGTCACTATTATTTAACATAATATGACAATTTTTTATGCGTGAAAAAAAATCGTCACTAAACATCAGATTTCTTGTAGTGTCCTTTTAATTTTTGTCATGTAAATATAGGCGGTTCGAAAATTGTCCTGTATCTTAAAATTTTTTTGCATTTTTTGTCCTCTAAATCTTCGCGTTTTATGGTCTTAGAGGACATAAAACACGAATATTTCTTAAGATACAGGACAATTTTCGAACCGCCTATATTTAGAGGACATAAAATGCGAAAATTTTAAAGATACAGGATAATTTTCGAACCGCCTATATTTACAGGACCAAAATTAAAAGGGGTCAAACTTATAGGACAAAAATAGTGATTTTGCCTTTTTTAAGATTAACTTTGTTAATAATTATAGTTACATACTTTGAAAAATTCAAAAAGCATCATACTCTAGCCTTATCGCATTGCGCCATTTTCTAAAAAATATTAATTAATTATTATATAATTTTATTTTATTGTAGATTAAATTCATTACTAATATTTAGTAACATACTCAAATTTTTGAAAATATATCATAATTTACCTATACAGAATATTTAAAATTTCAAAAATCAATTATTTCAAATTTTATTATAAATAAAATTTATTTAATTATTTTCATAAACAGGTTAATTTAGTAATTAAAGTTATTTCATATGTAATTTGTCCTTGAATTAAAATAATTAATTTAAAATTTTGATACTAATTATATATGACTTATTTATATTTTTATATTGGGAATATAAAAGAAAATTTTTGAATTAGATGACATATAATAAAAGAAAAATTTTAAGTTAGGCTAAATATAATAGAAAAAAAAATATTGAATTAGGCAAGATATAATAAAAGGAGAATATTAAATTATGTATATAATAGGCTCCGATGACACATAAGAAATCGAAGTACCAAAATCTTTTATTATCCAAGCGAATCATACGAAGCAGGCACATATATTAGAAGGGTTTGCATTAATATATACTTGACACCTGTGTATTACAACGATCCCTTGCGGAAAAAAATGATTTGCTGGACTTATCAAAAGAGAAATATAAAAAATATTTGTGATAATTACAGAATTTTAAATCTAAAATAAAGAATTATAATAATGTATTCTCAACCCGTGCATTGTAAATGTCTAATCTATTTATCAATTATTATAAATATTAAATAACTTTGTATTTGATGTTTAAATTAAATTCCTTGATAATCTTAGTTACATACTTACAAAAACTCAAAAGGTGTCACATTCTAAACCCTAGTCTAATATCTATTTTATGAATTATTATTATATGATTTTATATATTAATGTTTAGAATGAATTCGTTAAAATTTATCTAACTCTCAACCCGTGTCGCATTGTACTGGTGTCTAATCAATGTTTATTAATTATTAATATATAATTTAATATTATTATGTTTATATTGAATGCATTACTAATATTTAGTTACATAATTAGATTATTGTAAATAACTCATATTTTACCTATATTATATTTGAAACTCCAGAAATAAAATAAAAATTATTTAATTATTTTCATAATAAAAATAATTTAATTAACTATTTCATATGTAGTTTATCTTTTAATTAAAATAACTAATTTAGATCTTATCTACTAAATATATATGACTTATTTGTATTGTTATATTAGGAGAATCAAAGTAAAGTATTGAATAAGCAAACATATAATAAAAGAATTAAATTAGGTCAATATTAGGCTCGAATGACACATAAGCAAACGAAGCACCAGAATTTTTTATTTTCCAAACGTAGAATACACAGCAGACAACATGTTAGGATGATTTTGCATTAATATATAGGGGTGACACACACACACATATATATATAGTGCATCTATTGATGATATCTCAAATCCTCAATTACATATAATAAATTTTCTTTGTATACGTTGAGAGGAGTCTGTGACAGATATATATGTAGTCTATTAGTACGGCTTAATTATATTTATTTTTTTAATTAGAACCATAAATTGGAACGCGTGCACACACGTATGGATGTTAAACTTGATGCATAGCATAATGATCTCAATCATATGGCCAGCTCAGCAGAATAAGACAAACCTGACAACTTACTACAGGTGGCCAAGAACACTGCAACAGTCACAAAAGAACAATCACAACCTGTGCGGCTGAAAATGATGCTAGCAGGTAAATCTTTCTAGATCCTCACACTCCTCCACCAGCTGCATGACATGTGTAGAAGAGCTTTAGAATGTTCCTAGGTTGCATTGCTATAAATAGAATGGTTCAGATATAATGTAATTATCATCAATTATAAGAAATAAAGTTCAAGTTTTTATTCTTTCTTGTTTGAATGAAATTAAGGTTCATGTTGTTTCTTCAATATGGTATCAGAGTGGGTTGATCCTTCCTCTAATACGCTTTTCTTTATCCTCGATTTCAGTTTATTTTAAATCATGGCAACAGAGGATTGGTGCATCCGTTTCAAGGCATAGCAATCCAAACCGGCTCGAAATATGGAGACCATCCACTTACAAAGTCAGTTGGTGAGTATCAAACTCAATGACAATAACTTTCTACTATGGGAGCAACAGGTTCTAGCAGCTATACATAGATATGGACTAAATGAGTTCATCAATGGGCAGCAGATTATTCCAGAAAAGGTTGTTGCTGGAGGTTTAACATCAGGTATCACTGTTAACCCTGAATATGTAAATTGGATGAAACATGATAATTTGATTATTTCATGGCTACTATCTTCTTTGAGTGAGAGTTTTCTTGTTACGAATGTTTGTCTGTGTATATCTAGTGAAATATAGAGTTTCCTAAGGACTAATTTCTCTAGTTATAACAGAGCCAAAACTATGCAGCTTAAAATTCAACTTCAGTCCCTTTAGAAAGAAAATCTGAAGATCAAGAATTATTTTAACAAGGTCAAGTTTGTTTGTGATATGTTAGGCTCTAATGGGAAAAGAGTGACTGAGAATGATCAAATCATGTATCTTCTGAATGGTTTAGGTGCTGAGTATAATTCTCTCATTGTCTGAAGCACTACTAGACATGAAAAGGTCAATATGATGGAAGCTTACTCCATGTTGCTGAGTTTTGAAAACAGAATTGAGAGTATTGAAGGACTTGGTGACACTGATAGTTCATGATTTAGTTCTAATCTCACCACTTAGACATCATATCCTTAAAATAAAGGAAGAGGTAGAGCCAGAATACCTATCAGTTCCAAGGTAATAGAAGAAGAGGCAATTCTGGAAGAGGTAACAGCTATAGAGGTTGAGTGGGAAGGTTTGGAACCAATAGTCCTAGATGTCAAATATTTGGCTACAACAATCAAACTGCAGATAAGTGCTACTATAGGTTTGACTCCAGTTATCAGGTGAACTCTGGAAACAAGGCACAACAAGGAAATCAACCAGCCGGAAAATTTGTGGCCAGTATAGCAAGCTTTGGGAATGAAAAATCAGAATGAAGGCAAGATTATTAGTATCTAGACTCTGGAGCAACAAACAACCTGACCTATAATGTATCCAATCTTAACATGGCCACTGACTACAAAAGATCAGAGGGCATTCAGATAGCCAGTGGAGCAGGTATGCCTATTGATCATTATGGTAAATCTGTAGTGAATGCTCCTGGCCATAATTATTTTCTTTGTTCTAAACATTATTCATGTTCCTAAAATAACCAAAAACTTGCTCAGTGTCTCTTAATTTTCTAAAGAAAATAATGTTTTCTTTGAATTCCACTCATCTTTCTGTCTTTTGAAGGATCAAGTATCAAAGGTTGTTCTTCTCAAAGGGAACCTTAATGATGGACTTTACAATTTCCAGTTGTCTCCTCGCCAACATCACATTTCAAATTTTCAATCAAGTGTCAACTCTGCAGAGCTCAGAAATAAATTGGTCTTAGATCTTTGGGATTCTAGATTAGGTCATCCTTCATATGATACTGTAAAGAAAGCTATGATACATTGTAACTTGCCTATTTGAAATAAAAATGGAGATTCCTTATGTGTTGACTATCTCAAATCCAAAATGCACAAACTCTATTTTCGCAATTCAAGCCATAATAATCATCATATTCTTGATGTCATTCACAATGATATTTAGGGGGCATTTCCTGTCACTTCTCATAACGGCTTCAGATATTACATTAGGTTCATTGATGATGCATCTAGATATACCTGGCTCTACCTGCTCAAGGCTAAATTTGACACTAAAGCTACATTCATTCATTTCAAAAATCTTGTCGAAGATCGATTTGGAACCTCTATCAAAACTTTTCACTCTGATGGAGGTGGAGAATTCCTTGGATTAAAAGACACCCTAACCCAAGATGGCATAAAACATATCCTTTCGTGCCCTTATACCCCTGAACAAGATGGATTGGCTGAAAGAGAGCATAGACACATCATTCAGGTTCCTCTCTCATTAATTTCTCAGTCCAACCTCCCTCTTAGGTATTAGAGTGAAGCCTTTAATAGTGGTACTTACCTCATAAAAATAACTCCAAGTAAAATCTTGAACTTCAAATTCCCCTTTGAGGTTGTCACTAGACAAAAACCTGATTACACACTCCTCAAAAATCTTGGCTACTTGTGTTTTTCTTTCCTTAGACATTATAATAAAACAAGCTTGAACCTAGAAGTCGGCCTTGTGTTTTTAATGGGTACAACCCTTCTCATAAAGGATATAAGGTTCTCCTCCCCTCCATAAAAATTATAATCAAAAGACATGTCCAATTACAAGAAGATAAATTCCCTTTCCAACACATACAGCCTCACACTCCTCCTTTTAACATAAAATCATTCCATTACACCACTTATCAAAATCAAAGAAACTCCAACCTCAATTAACACTGAACGTTCATCACCTCCTATTACACATGAGCCTTCTCCATCTTCTCCTTTCTCTCACAACTCATCATCCCATTTATCTTCTTCTAATACATCATCTCACTCCTACACTATTCCCATTGGTCAAATCACTATAGATTTACCTATTAAGTATGGCAGCATACCTATTGCCATTTAACCTTCATCTAGTGTTCAGACATCTTTAGGTACACATCATATGCAAACCAGGTCTAAATCAGGAATCTCCATGCCCAAAACTTATACCACAGTGATGTTATCCCACACTACATAGCCTAAAACAGTCCAAGAGGCATTATGCATCCCAAAACGAAAAGAAGCTATGACCTTAGAACATCAAGCCCTTCTCAAGAATCACACATGGGGTCTTGTACCAGCTCCTCCTGACAAGAAACTAGTGGTCTCTAAATGGATTTAAAGATCAAGAAAGACTCTGATGGCTCAATTGCTAGGTACAAATCCAGGCTAGTGGCTAAAGGATACACTTAGTCTGTAAGCCTGTATTATAATAAAACATACAACTTTGTAGTAAAGCCTTCAAGCATCAGAATAGTCCTATATTTGGCTCAGACTAAGGGATAGAAAATGAGACAACATGATTGTTATAATGACTTTCTGAATGGAGGTATTGACTGAGACATTTACATGGAACAAACATTTGAGGCTCAAATTCATCACATCTTGTCTGTAAATTAAGGAAAGCTTTATATGGCTTGAAGCAAGCCTCTAGAGCTTGGTCCAGCAAATTTGGCAATGCTCTCCCCCTTGGATTTTCTATCTCTCAATCAGCTACTTCCTTATACATCAGACACACTAAAGACTCTTGCATTATAATCATGGCCTATGTTGATGATATTATCATCACTGGAAGAAAATATACTAAAATTGATACAATAATCTCTGGTTTGGCACATCATTTTCACTAAAGGATCTAGTCTCTCTACATTACTTCTTAGGAATTGAGGCTTATCCTACCTCTGATGGTTGATTAGCACATATTTGTGCTTATTTTTATTAGTATATTAGTTAGTTTTTCTTATTGTTTTTGGTATAAATTGGGTAGTTTGAGCTTAAATTCGTATATTTGAACTTCCAGCTTATTTTACCGCTTTTTGATCTAGATTGATGCAATTAGGTGATATTCATTGTTTTTTTGCCTTAGAGCTAAGTATCTTGAAGATTTCAGCACGTTAGAGATAAGGTATGATGATCGAGAGTCAAAGATCGAGCTTTCCAGCGAAAAAGTAGCAAGAATTAGTAGCTAACAGTTTTCTATAACGGTTATTCCACTTGAACCGTTATAGTATCATTGAAGGAAGAAAGAGAACCTAACTGTGCATTAGCGACAGCTACTACCGCTAGTAGCTACCACGATCTATAACGGTTACTCACTGTTACCTTATCGTTACTCACAGCCAATGCTAAAAATCAGAGGCGCTGAAATGAAGAACTAGCGGTAGCTACTATAATGGTTACCTTACCGTTACCTTACCATTAGCAGGCCCAGAACCGACTTAAGAAGACTTGTGGCCCAAGAAATGAAAGTTTATAAACACTACCCCATAAATCCGATTTTCTAAGTTACCTAAGCTGTAGTTAGACACTTTAAACTTATTCCTAGGGTTTTTAAGGCCTCTTAGGAATTGACAACCCCAACGAGTGCCGAGTTATTTTTTAGTTTCTCTTTAAAGTTCTTAGATTTAGGTTTCTAGCTTTAGATTAGATTTAGATTAAATTTAGATTCAAGTTTTTTACAACCAAGACGCTACAATTTCATCATTTTAATTAGTAAGTTTTCTTTTCATTTAATTAATTCTCATGCTTTCAAATTCATGCTTGCTAGTTTAATTAATAGATCTTCAAAACAAACCCCCCCATGTGTTATGAATTGTATGATCTTGGTGATTTTGGATTTATGATTGTATTGAGATTATTATGATGATATTGATTGGCTTTATCTAATGGGTCTAGAGCCTAGAATCGTCGTGAACCACCGATTGGGTTTTTCCCAAGAGATCGTGGAAATGATTCGAAACTCTAGAACCCTTGTTTTCTTAAACTTTTCAAAACCCTTAATTTTTATTGTTCTTCGTTTAAATCAATTTATTTTTTTATGTGTTTAGATTAGATTTTTATATTTATTTCTTATTTGTGAACGACAAACACAAGAAACACTTCCGAATCTAGTTTTCCTTGAAGGACGACTTGAGTCAACTTATCAACCTACACGCGATCCCGTTATCTTGCGGGCGAGATTTTAAAATTTGACAAATATTTATAAGTAGGTACACAAAAGTTCGAATCAAAATTTTGGAGCCGTTGCCGGGGAAAGCTAAGTAAGTTGTGGATTTTGTGTTTGCAATTCGTGATCTTTATATTTTTCTTTATTTTATTGAGATTTTTATTTTCGTTTATCTGATACGTTTAATCTTGTGCGTTGAGTGTTGTGTATGCAAGGTACATCTCTTGAAGCATAGATTCAGCAACTGAAAAAAAAATAAAAAAATATTCTGGAAGAATTTTCGAAAAAAATAAATAAATAATTTAGCGGTAACCTAATGGTATCTGTAACCGTTAGAGCTATCGTTAGTTTAAAAAAATATATTTAATTTTCAAAAAAAATTATTAACGGTAGCTGCTACCGCTAAGAGCTATCGTTAACCTTTATAAAAAATAATAATATTCAGTTTTTCAATTAAATTTTCAAAAACAGATTAAAAAAAATGTCTTACTATCGACGACCGGCCATTTTAATAAGCCCTGCAATGAGGGAGTACGAAATAGATAATTGGTACTACGCGCAACTACACAAAATTCAATGGGCATCCGAGCGAGGATCCAGTGAAGTTCATCCAAGAATACGAAGGCATCACCCAGACTTTTCCTCTCCCCGGCCTTACACGAGAACAAATTAGTAGGCGGTACTTTCTATTCCAACTAAATGGTAAAGCATGGCGATGGTTGATAAATTTGGAGCCCGAATCCTTGCAAACATGGGAAGACGTGTACGAATGTTTCATGGAGAAATTCTATACACCCAGATGGCACCATCACCACTCGAGCCGAGACGGCGTTCCATATGCCCCACACGTGTTTAATGGCGAGTCTTACGACCAATTTCCTTATTTATGTAGCAATTGCGGAGCATTTGGGCATTGGACGACTGACTGCCAGGTAACGTTTGATGTAGAGCCACTAGAGGATGATATTACCATTCGGAGCAATACGAGCTACGAGTCTTATGCTTCTTATGACCAAACTTCCTACTATCCTAGCTTTGAAGAATACGAGCACGATGATCAATTTTTGGCACGGTAAGAGGATCAAGAAGCTGAGACCATTTTTCAACAAGGCGACATTGATCAATTAAAGGAATATGACTTTTCTACGATTGCAGAGAATGTAGAAAGGGCGGGTGCTCAAATAATGGCTTCTTTAGAAGAATCGTCGAATGAGGGGGATGAGGTACCAATTCTTGATGTTGTGGAGCCCATCGTAGTGGGAGAGATATTCGAGCCCAACTGCTTGTTTAGAAGATGAGTATAAAGAGGAAGTTTTGGAGAGTTTCAATAAATTTACTCCTCTTGTGCTGGATGATTTAGCCGTCCTGGACAACGTTGAATTTTTAAACCGGGTAGCGGATATTTTGGGGATAGATTTGAACGACATTGCTGAGGACAATGTAAATTTTGATGAAGTGTTGGAGAAAGATGAAAGGAAGTTTCCATTGGAGAGCCTGGGGGTTGATGTAGTAATGAATTTGGTTGAAGAAGAAGACGTGGTGCCGACTTTATAGGATTTGATTGTTGCACCTCTTGTTATGCCACCCGAACGGTTAATGGATTTTAATTTTGAAGTGGTGGATGAATTAATCTAGAAGAATGCAAAGGCCGAGTCTAATATTGAACCACCCGAGGCTTAGATCGATTTTGAGATGAAAATGGTGGACGAGATAATTGTGGAAAATTCAAATTACCCTCTCTTATGCCCGAATTTAGTTTACAATATTTTTCAAAATGAGGAGGGGGATGTCTACAAATCGAAGGAGAATGGATTGGAGGATGATAATTTCTTATGTTCGATGGATTTCCTCATATTTTCGAAGGTTTTGAATCACCATGTGCCCGAATTAATTGTTGATATTTTTGTGGTGATCGACTATTTGCTTTTTCGACCCCCAAAGCGAGTTGATATTTTTATTCTACGACTTGCTTACCATGCTCGCCTTGGTGAATTAAATTATCTATGCTTACTCTTGGAGAACACTAAGGCGTGGCACGATCGTCATTTATTCTTGGATCCGGGATAGCATCGTTCGTAGAAGGCGTCGAGCTTCCGACGTTAAACAAGCGCTTCTTGGGAAGCAACCCAAGTATTCGTTTTCTTTTCTTCTTCTTGAAGTTTTACTAGTTAGTTTGTTTTTGTTCGTTTGTTTTGTCTTTTAAGTTTTTATTCAAGATACTTTCAATCGTGAGATCCAAGACGAAGGATGATTGCACCAGCGCTATCTGGAGTAGCTCGACTATTTAATTTTCAGGGACGCTTTCTTACACCTTTCCTCTTTTGATTTACTTTTCTTTATATTTATGGCATTCAGGAGATTGCCGATTCTTTAGGGGGGGTGATTGAGTATGATTTGTGATTGATAATTGTGCAATTTGAATTCGTGGTTTTGTAGTAGCTAATATTTTACGTGATTGATCACTATTCTGCGCTGAATAATGTTTGTCTGGCTTGCCTGTCGAAGTTAACTAAGTATGATTAGAGGTTCTTGTCTTTGAGCGTGAATAAGTGCATAAAATCTTTCAAAAATTTTATTACGTATATATTGTAAAATGGTACTTGGACGCAATGATTTCGCAAAGCCCAAAAAGCAGCGTCAATTCAAAACTTTTTCATGCAAAAAGCCTGTGAGTAGCCTAAGCATTTATCATCATTGCATGTACTTGAGTGAGTAGTGATTTGAAATTTCTTTGAAATCGCTATGTGTAGTTAGCTTTGAACATGACGTTAAGGCATATAAAAACACCTTATTCCGGCCAAATCCATATATATTAGCCACTATAAATTTTGAATGAGCCAATCATAACCAAATAATCTATTTCCATTAGCCATGAGTGTTTATGAGTTGACTACTACAATCATTAAAAGTGTGGGGTGGGAGTTAGTTATTTTTATTGGTTAGTTGTGTTTTGGAAAATTTATTAGGAATTTAAGAAATTTGTAATTAAGGAACACCATCCTTCAATTAAAAAAAACGACCAAAAAAAAGAATAAAAGGGGGATTAAAGAAAAAAAAAAGGAATAAGAAGGACGGTGAATCGTGTTGAGTCGTTGCCAACGCTAGATAAGGCTTGTGTTTATTATTGATTTTCTTATGAAGCCTAATGTTGAAAGTCAATAGTTGAGTTGTAATAAAGAAGCATATCATGAGATTCTAAATTGTTTAGGTGGTTACCCGCTCGTCGTCAAGCGTCAAATTAAATATTTATTTTTCTCAACTTCTCTCCACTAACTAGTAGTAGCGATAAGTAAGGGTCAAACCCCCGAGGAGTGTGGTTAGATTGTGATGACTCGTATTTTATTTAAATAAATAATTGGGGGTAGGAATTATAAATTAAACTAACTAGTAAAATAATCAAGCAATTAATTAGCGAGAAAATAATTAACGTAGAGTTCAATAATAATAAAGGTCTAGTTCTAGTGCAGTTTCCACCCTCGATTCACTCGTTTAACCAATCACAATATCAGAATACATTCATCATATGCGACTAAAAACCCTAAGTAGCAATAAGCTCTGCTACTCGAATTTGCCCTTACCGTTTACTCAATTAAAATAAGCTCTTTAATTGAATCTAATTATTGAACAACCTAGAATAAGATATCTAGGTTCAACCCAACAACAGCATTAATAATTAGGGCAAATAGATTAATCTAGGCAATAAACGCATAAGCTCGGTTCATTCAACCTATGTTGTGTTGTCCCTAACGATTTATAATCATTAGTTGCTTCAGAGAAGTAGTAATTACGACAATTACATGGGAGGCAATCATATTTCTAGCAATAGATAACCAATCCCTAATCTAGGTGATCAAGCCAAATTAAGAATTAAGCAATCATAAATTGAAAATAGAACAACACAAACAATCGCATATGACGAACGAAAAACAATATTGCATAAATCAATTAAATATAGTTTCATGAGGGTTTCAACATCCCTAGAACTAGATAATAAGTTTACTCACTCATGGAGTTAAGAAAATAAAAGAAAAGGTTCAGATAAACAAATATAATCCTTGATAAAATAGGAGAGACGATGTGTAGAACTTGAATCTTGTGTTTTGATCTTCAATCTTCAAGTTCTCTTGCGTATGGATGAATTGGAATGACTTGGGACCTCTCTTAAAACTCCTCAGAACCCTAGGATATGTTATGTGTGTCAAAAGTTGTCTTTTGGACGGTATTAGGTCGGGATTATATAGGACTCCTTTTTCTTTCCGCGCAAGTTTTCTTCCAAAAATAACTCGGCCGAGTTGGCGTCGATGGAGCGTCGACTGACGCAAACCAGCCCTCGGCATCGACGCGCATCACCCGCCCGTGTTGTCCTGCATGGGCATCGACTGAAGCCCTTCCAATCGACGCTTCAGAGCATGAGCGTCGACATTGCGTCGACTGACGCCCTCCCAATCGACGCTTCAGAAACGAGCGTCAACATTGCATTGATTGACGGACCTTCTATCGATGCTTCGGCAGCTTCCCGTCGACATGGCGTCGACCCAGCGTCGATCGACGCGCGCATAGCCATTGTAACACCGCACATCGCGTCGACTGACGCGAGCCATCCTCGGCATCGACGCGTTGTCGACGCAATCATCCTGATTCTTGATTTTTCTCTCGTCAATTCGTCAATCCTCGTTTCTCTACTTCCTTGTGAGACATCCTTCAATAAATATGGCACCAAATACTGCAAAATAGAGAAGAAATATACGATTGGTTCTTGATTGCTCATAATAACAATTATGCGAGAAATAAGCATATATGATAATATTAAGCACATAAAATCACCGGAATTAAACCGTCAATTAGCGTATAATTTCTCGCTTATCAAATCCCCTAGACTTAAACCTTGCTTTTCCTCAAGCAATATGAAGAATTAAAGCATAGGACAAACATAATATAAGTAACTCACTCAAATTAGCCAAGTTAATTTATTCGGACTCTAGACACCACTATATTTTAGAAATCTTAGACGTTTCATGTATTGGCCTAGGTGATCTCAGTAGCTTGGCAACCCCTTTTTATACACGTCACGTCAATGAACTATGGTTCCCCCTCGCTACTCAATGGTTTGGCTCTATCCATCGTTGGAATTGATCAAATATCTCGTCCTCTCCCATTTATTTATTATTATTATTTTATTTTTTCAATTGAGGCCTGCAACTCCGCACTACCGTCCTTAACTTCATAATGATGATAAGGCGCTGGATAGGAGGATTGTCTTGATTGGGTGTTTGGTTTGTTGAGTTCACCTCCGCCATATTTTGAGAATTTGATAGTGTGATGCGCCTTTTGAGCACGTACATGAATTGTTGAGCTACTAGCACCTTCATTGGACTTCGCTCTTTAGAATTCGTAAGCAAATGCATTTGATAAATACGGATAGGCAGTTGTTTCGGCACCTCAATTCTTTTTTATTTTTTAATTTTCTACTTTCACCATGCCGGTATACCTCAACCGGACTTTATTTGACTTCTGTTTCTACTAACGAGATATCATCACGCAACCGCCAACTTCAAGGCCCCACACAAACTCATATTAAGTACGGCAACCACAAGTACACATCAACAACGCAATAATCTAGAATTGACGCCCCACATATGAATCACAAAAGCATTAACATGCGTACTTTGACCACTAAATAAAATGACGACTAAAAATTCAACCGAAACATAATTCATCAAGGCAATTCAAGCGAGTACTTGTAACCAATTTATTTCAATCCCCCGGTGTTTATCATAAAAATTTTCAAAATTTTATCAATTTTAGCACAATATCCTCAATAATAACCCACTCCCCCAAACTTAAACTTTAGCTTATCCTCAAGCGAATACAAAACAAGAACAAGCACATCATAAATATTATGAGGAAACAGTAGGAAAGAAATCACCCGGGGAAATGTCGCGGGGACTTGGTCCTATTAATTATGATGCTCGGTCCTTTGAAAAGTGGCCCACACATCCAAAACAAGTTATCGCCTCCAAAGATGCAAGAAAAATAATAAAAAAAAAAGAAAAATAGAAAATAAAACAAGTAAACATTGGGTTGCCTCTCAACAAGCGCTTTTGTTTAAAGTCGTTGGCTCGACTTAATCCCTTGATCAAGTCATGGGTGGTGCTTCCAACTCCATCCGTTCCTCATCACCAGAGCGAAACCCTTCATAATACGGTTTGAGTTGGTGTCCATTCACCTTGAACGTCTTGTTCGTTTTCGGGCTAAAAATCTGCACCGCACCATGCGGGAATACGTGGGTGACAACAAACGGTCCAACCCACCTTGAACGTAACTTACCGGGAAATAGCTTAAGGCAAGAATGAAAAAGTAGCACTTTTTCGCCCACTACGAACTCTTTCCTTGAAATCTTTAAGTCATGGAATGCTTTCATCTTCTCTTTGTAAATTAGCGAATTTTCAAATGCTTCGTTCCAGATTTCCTCCAATTCTCGTAGTTGCAACTGCCTTAGTGCACCGGCTTCATCAAAATCAAAGTTTTATTGCTGCACGGCCCAAAACGACTTGTGTTGGAGCTCCACCGGCAAGTGACATGGCTTCCCAAAAATGAGACGGCGACATCCCAATTGGTGTCTTATACGCCGTGCGATACGCCCACAGTGCATCCTTCAGCTCAATGCTCCAATCCTTGCGGTTTGCTTTGACGGTCTTTTCAAAGATGGACTTGATTTCTCGGTTTGAAATTTCGGCTTGTCCATTTGTTTGAGGATGATAGGCCGTAGAAAGCCTATGAGAAACACCATACTTTCGGAGTAATGCCTCCACCGTTTTGTTGAAAAAGTGGGTGTCACGATCGCTTATCATAGCTCGAGGGATTCCGAAACTTGAGAAGATCTGAGATTTAATGAAACGTGCAACAACCTTCGAGTCATTAATTGAGGTGGCTTTCGCTTCCACCCACTTAGAGACATAATCCACCGCAAGCAAAATATAAACATTCTTGAAAGAATTAGGAAAGGGGCCCATAAAGTTGATGCCCCACACATCAAAATTTTCACAAACCATTACGGGAACTTGGGGCATTTGGCTTCTCCGTGAAAGGTTCCCCGTACGTTCACAATTGTCACATGACTTACAAAATTCATACGCATCTCGAAACATGGATGGCCAATAAAAACCATTATCAAGTACCTTGTGTGTAGTTCTCTTCGATCCAAAATGTCCTCCACATGCATGAGAATGGCAAAATGAAAGAATAGCGTGGAACTTCGATTCGGGAACACACTTTCGAATGACTTGATCAGCACAATGCCTCCAAAGGTATGGATCATCCCATACATAATACTTCGCATCACTCCTCATCTTGTCCCTCCTTGCTTTCGTCAGTCCTGTTAGAAACACACGAGCAACTAGAAAATTTACCAAGTCGGCGTACCAAGGATCCACGTGTTCAACCGCAAGTAGTTGCTCATCCGAAAACCTCTCATCAAGTCGTAGCTCGTCTTCTACGTGCACTAATCTACTAAGGTGATCGGCCATAGTATTTTCGGCTCCCTTTTTGTCTTTGATTTCCAAATCGAATTCTTGGAGTAGTAAAATCCACCGTATGAGTCGTGGCTTCGTCTCCTTCTTTGTAAGTAGATGTCGCAGGGCCGCGTGATCACTAAAAACCACCATCCTTGATCCAATGATGTATGAACGGAACTTCTCTAGGGCAAACACAACAGCTAGAAGCTCCTTCACCGTGGTAGTATAATTTTCTTGGGCAGGGTTCAAGGTCCTCGATGCATAATAGATCACATGGGTTGCTTTGTTCACCCTATGCCCTAGCACGGCTCCCATAGCATAGTCGCTCGCATCGCACATTATCTCGAATGGTAGGTCCCATCTTGGTGGTTGGATAACTGGATCATCAATCTTGAACTCCACATCTTTTTGCAAGAGCCTACAAAGTGGCGATGCGATCTTCGAAAAGTCCTTGATAAATCTCCTATAAAATCCTACATGGCCAAGAAAAGAACGAATTTCCTGCACATTGGCGGGGTAAGGCAACGCAGCTATGGTATCAATCTTAGATTTATCGACTTCTATTCCTTTTAACGAAACAACGTGTCCTAAAACTATACCTTGTTCCACCATAAAATGACATTTTTCCCAATTTAACACAAGGTTGGTGTCGACACAACGTTTTAAAATCAAAGTTAAGTTCTCAAGACATACCTTGAAAGAATTGCCATAAACGCTGAAGTCATCCATAAAGACCTCTATAATCTCGCCAACATATTCCGAAAAGATACTTACCATACATCGCTTGAATGTGGCTGGTGCATTGAAAAGTCCAAATGGCATACGACGATAGGCAAATGTGCCGAATGGGCATGTGAAGGTAGTCTTCTCTTGATCCTCGGGTGCTATAGGAATTTGGAAGTATCCCGAGTAACCATCCAAAAAACAGTAGTATGAATGGCCCGCCAATATCTCAATCATTTGGTCAAGTAATGGAAGAGGAAAATGGTCTTTACGAGTCATGGCGTTTAACTTACGATAATCAATACAAACTCGCCAACCCGTTTGCACCCTTCTTGGAACCAATTCGCCTTCTTGATTCTCGACCATCGTTACCCCCGACTTCTTCAGAACAACTTGAGTCGGGCTCACCCACCGACTATCAGAAATGGGGTAAATTACTCCAACATCCAGCAGCTTCAGAATCTCCTTTTTCACCACTTCCATCATTGGTGGATTCAGTCGCCTTTGGGGTTCCCTAGATGGTGCAGCATTCTCTTCGAGCAGAATTCGGTGCATACACATGGAAGGGCTTATTCCTCATAAGTCCGCTATGGTCCACCCGATTGCTTGTTGCTATCCTTGAGTACTTGTCGCAGTGACGCCTCTTGGAAGTTGTCTAAGCGTGATGAAATGATTACAGGCAACTTTTCATTATCTCCCAGGAAAATATACTTTAAGTGCTCTTGTAGGGCTTTTAGTTCGAGCTCCAGTGCCTTGACTATGGATGGAACGGCTTTCTCGTGCGAGTCGGGAAGTTTGATGAAATTCACATCCTCTTCTCTCGATTTTGCATTAAGTGCGCGTAAGGCCGACATTGTCTCTCGTACGTCGTCCTCCCAAGTTGGTTCAGTTAGAGGGTAACTCAAAAGCAACGAGTCCTCCCCCAAACATCGTGTGATCGCCGTCTCGAGCTCCTCTTGTTTGTGCATTTCTAGAAATTCCTACGCAAGAGAGTCAAAACAATCAAGTGCAAAAACAGAGTTATCACAGTCAGGAAATCTCATAGCATCAAAAATATTAAATTGACAATATGACCGCCAAATTCCATTGTTAGAGTGCCTCGAGTAACGTCGATTTTCGTTTGAGCAGTGTTCAAAAATGGTCGCCCCAGTAAGATAGGTGCGATTTTGATGCAAACTCATTCATGCTCAACACATAGAAGTCGGCTGGGAAAATCAACTCGTCCACTTTTACGAGAACATCCTCAATAAAACCATCAGGGTAGGCAGTGCTTCGGTCGGCAAGTTGGATTACTACCCCTGTTTTCTTTAACGGTCCAACCTTCAAACAATCGAAAATGGTGCGTGGCATAACATTTATTGATGCCCCCAAATCTAGCATGGCTCGCTCGACTCGCATGTCTCCAATCGTGCATGGAATGAAAAGCATGCCCGGGTCATTCCGCTTTTGTGGCAAGCTCTTTTGGAATACAGCCGACACGTTTGCTCCCATTAGGACCTTTTCATCTCCTTTTAACCTTCTCTTGTTGGTGCATAAGTCCTTGAGGAACTTGGCGTAACGAGGAATTTGCTTGATCGCATCGACAAGCGGAATAGTGATCTCCACCTTTTTGAAAACGTCTCGTATTTGCCTCTCCATGTCTTCCTTAGCTTGGCGCTTGATTCTTGACGGAAATGGAAGTGGCTCGGTCCTAGGAGGAGAAACAACGGGGTTACTAAAATTATTAGAAGGTTTAGGATTACCTTTGTCAGTATGTTTTGGCTCCGTGTCTTCTTCCTCCATTTTGTCTTCATTTTCCGGCTCTAGCATTGGATTGTCCGGTCCTTCCACTTTCTTGCCACTTCGTGTCGTAACAGCGCTCACATTTTTTGGATTCACCTCGGTTTGAGGAGGTAATCGGCCACTGCCTCGTGCTTCTAGTTTGACTATGTGTTCCGCCATTTGACTCATTTGGGTCTCTAGGCCTTTTATGCTTGTCTTTAATGATCTCATTATTTCATCCAACTGTGGGGATGCGTTCTCTTTCCGGCTGTTGGTTGTTGTATTGATTCAGGAAATTTTGTTCCCTTTGTTGAGCTTGGGAGGGCCCTTGATCTTGATTTCCAGGTATATTCCCTTGCTGTATATTTCCTTGCTGATCCCTCAATCTAAAACTGGGGTGGTCACCCCATCTCGAGTTGTAAGTGTGGGGGTACGAGTCGTACTTCCTCCCTTGCCCATTTTCGGTTCCTAAGGCGTTCACGTGTGCCTCGCGTACTGAGTAAAAATGTGGGCAGTCATCAGTTACATGCTCCAATGTTTCGCATAGACCGCATGGTCGAACCTTTGGATCTCCTCTCGCACTCATCATGGACTTCAATTCACTCAATTGGGTTTGTAATGAATCAATACCCAGCTCATTCACCGATTACAATGAAGAATCACGACTGCCGAATTGCTGAGAGTTGGCTGCAATGTTCGATATTAGTTCTTTTGCTGTCGTCAGTGTCTTGTCCATCAGGGTGCCTCCACTAGCGGCATCAATCATGTTTCGATCAGTAAGGCATAATCCCTAATAGAAATACTGAATTAAAAGTTGCTCGCCCATTTGGTGTTGAGGGCAACTTGCAACTAGCCTCTTGAATCGTTCCCAGTATTCGTGCAATGTTTCTCCTTGCGTCTGCCTAGCCGCACAAATGTCCTTTCTAAGATTTGCCACTCGTGATGCGGCAAAGTACCTCTGCAAAAACGTTCTCTCCATGGCCCCCCACTTAGTGATGGATCCCGAAGGTAAGTAGTAAAGCCAATCTTTGGTTAGGTCTTTCAATGAAAAGGGGAATGCTCTTAGCTTGATTTGTTCGTCCGTGACTCCGGCGGGTTTCATGCTTGTGCAAATGACGTGAAATTCTTTCAAGTGTTTGTGCGGATCCTCGCCAGTGAGTCCATGGAATGAAGGTAGGTGATGGATTAGTTCGGATCGTAACTCGAATGTAGCATCGTTCACCGTTGGAAAAGTAATGCATAAGGGTTGTTGTGGGAGATCGGGGTTTGCCAACTCCTTCAACGTTCGTTCCGCTTGACCAGCCATCGTCTCGTTTTCTCGTTCTTCGCTCTCGCTTGAAGAATTATCGGATATGTAGTTGGGTAGTACCTGCTCCAAGCTTAAAGCCTCCTTCTACTTCTTCAACTCATGACCTTTCTTGTTGATTTCTGGATAATAATGCAAATTTTTCTTCCCGGATGATCTCAAGTTCATTCACCTAAGAAAACAATCAACAAGAGTTCAAAATGTTCTAAAATAGAAAATAAAAATAAAAATAAACATAAAATACTAAAATCACAATTTAACGCGTCACTCCCCGGCAACGGCGCCAAAATTTGACCCGCTCGTCGTCAAGCGTCAAATTAAATATTTTTTCCCTCAGCTTCTCTCCACTAACTAGTAGTAGCGATAAGTAAGGGTCGAACCCACGAGGAGTATGGTTAGATTGTGATGACTCGTATTTTATTTAAATAAATAATTGGGGATAGGAATTATAAATTAAACTAACTAGTAAAATAAACAAGCAACTAATTAGCAAGAAAATAATTAGCGGAGAGTTCAATAATAATAAAGGTCTAGTTCTAGTGCAGTTTCCACCCTCGATTCACTCGTTTAACCAATCACAATATCATAATCCATTCATCATATGCGACTAAAAACCCTAAGTAGCAATAAGCTCTACTACTCGAATTTGCCCTTACCGTTTACTCAATTAAAATAAACTCTTTAATTGAATCTAATTATTGAACAACCTAGAATAAGCTCTCTAGGTTCAACCCAACAACAACATTAATAATTAGGCAAATAGATTAATCTA
>BMAC01000097.1:1575494-1616086 GCA_014905375.1 Phtheirospermum japonicum | reverse complement strand
CCAAATTAAGAATTAAGCAATCATAAATTGAAAATAGAACAACACAAACAATCGCATATGACGAACGAAAAACAATATTGCATAAATCAATTAAACATAGTTTCACGTGGGTTTCAACATCCCTAGAACTAGATAATAGTTTCACGTGGGTTTCAACATCCCTAGAACTAGATACCCGTCCAATGAGTGTATAGTGAGGTTGTCATTTGAAAGAGGTGAAACACTTTACTTCTTGATTAGAATAGTTTGGTGAGTTTATGATCACGTTAGATCGTGAGTTAGCCACACGACTTATATATTACATACCCGTCCAAAGAGCCTACATTACAACCCGTAAAGACCTTTTTCGATTCTTTATTGGTTACACACTTAAATGCGATGGAGAAGTGATTGATTTTCAGTTCTTGCTTATTGTGCTTCTATTTTGATGATTTGAGCGTATACACGACTCCATTAAAAATTCTCGAGTGCTTTTGAGCGTACACCCCGATATATTACCCTTTGTGAGGATGCATAAATTTGATTTTGAAGCGACAATGTAATAAGGGTGGAGTGTTTGAAGTTGCGTAACATGTATCTATATTTTCAAAAATTATGTATGTAGCACGACATGACTCTTTGGTTGGACTTATTTTCATTCTTATTATACTTTGAAATTATCGTTTGTTCGAGTACGAACAAACCAATGAAGCGTGGGGTAGTTCTGATGGTCTACTGCTCAGACAAAAGAAATACATTCAGAGGTCATTAAAAGAGAAGGAATGAAGCGGCAAAGGGTGTTAACTCTCCTATAAAAGTGAATCCTCCTCTTTCAATATACTTTGGTCAGCCAATTGAAGATCCAAGTCACTATAGGCAAATTGTTGGTGCATTACAGTATGCTACTTTAACCAGGCCTGATATCAGCTTTGATGTTAATAAGGTGATATGGTTTATGCAAAAACCCATTAACAAACATTGGAAAGCTGTCAAAAGGATCATCAGATACTTAAGTAGCACAATGGAATATGGCTTGAAACTGAACAAAAGCAGGAACTTTGATATAGTTGCCTATGTAAATGCAGATAGGGCATCTGACATAAATGATAGGAGATGAACATCGAGCTCATGAGTTTTCTTTGAAAACAACCTACTTTCTCGAGATCCTCTACAAAAGTTGAATAAAGAAGTTTGGCCGTAAAAACTTGTGAGATAATGTGGATAAAATCTCTGTTGAAAGAGTTGAGGATCAGGCAAACTAAACCTAACATTGTTTGGATGGACAACCTAGGAGCAATTTCCATCTCTGCTAATCTTTTAAGCAATGATAGAATAAAACACTTTGAGATGAACCTATACTTCATAAGAGAAAAAGGTATTAAAAGGAGTGATTGCAGTAAGACATATACTAGCCATAGATCAGGTTGCAGACATTATGACCAAGCCATTATCAGGACAATTCTATGACAGGCTCAGAAACAAATATGAAAAAGAGAGGACTTTTCTGATTTTCTCCTTCATTAGTTATAAACTGTGGTGGAGTTGAAGATCCTTTCTTAATGAATGCTTCAAGACCATAACCCTTGATGGTTGTCAAGGCTTGTTGTGTCCAGATCAAGTAATTATTCTCATCTAATTTGGTTGAAATGAGTTTACTTAAAGGATAAACAATTGGAGGTAGAGAGGAAAAGGTTTGGGTTGAGGAAGAAGAGATATTACCAGACATCTTGATGTAGCAAGACATCAGACTCACGCCTTCAATCCTACTCTGATATGAAAGAAAAGTGGCGAGCTCGTGGTAAGGTTATGTAAGTGAATGGCGAGCTTATAAGATTTCAGTATAAATTTTTGATTAATATTTTTATACATTACATCAGTGAATCATACATGTATATATAGCAACATAGCTAACTATAGTTCCCTAGAACATGTGTCTAGAAATGCTATAGTACATCCTGACAACGGCTAACTATAATGTTTGGCTAATAATGCTACATTATAATCTGACAGCTGTAACATGTTAGATCTTACTAAACTAGTGTTGACATTATTTGATGTAGTGTAAACTCCAAGTAATCGCAGCGGGCTCTTATGACAACCTCTCATACAACCTATCTGGTCAGCACTCATGCGACTCGAAGTTACAAGGTTGGCACTCGTACGAACTGAAGTTATTAGATTATTGATAAGGTCTGTACTCATACGACCTGAATCCATTTGGTCGCTCTAATTTGGATTGATGTTTAACCTTTTCCACCAAGTTGCGTGCAAAGTAATAGCAGCAGTTGCCAAAATAAAAATTACAACACACATTATAACAATTTTACATAGTGGTAGAAAATCATTTCATCGTGTGTTGTGTTCGTGTACCACTATATATCTTCGTGTTGTATATTTTATTTGATCATAAATAAAATAATAAGTGAATTTTTAACTAAATTTATAATTTCTTAATTTTGTATTGTGCCTTTATCACTTCTCTCTGCAATATGTTCATAATTGTGTCACGTTGCTCATTACACCTTTAGCTTTAGACCAAGTGACGCTGATTCGTCAATTTTAATAGAAAAAAAAAATTCAAATTGAAAAAAAAAATACAAAATACAACAAAGATAAAGGCAAATTAATCACAACTTGAGAGACAAATACAGACGAGACTCATCTTCATCCAGTTGATCATTCATCAGTGCAGCAAAAACCGAAAAGTCCGGATCAACGAGCCTATAACTCGCACTCGCATCGCCCGCGCCATTATTCTTGAAAAAAATATTTGCGCCACGATTTAAGCACCCTGCCCTGGAAACTGACCAGGTGCAACCCATCCCTAGGTAAACATTATTAAACCCGGGAACAGGCCGGGCCAGCACATAAGGGTTACTTATTAGGAGTGTTAGTTTTAGAATATTTTCTTATCCCACATCGGCGCACCACTCTGTATAAATTTATACTGTACATGTACAAATATCATGTAAACTTATATTCCAAATACAACAGAAAATATATTTATTCTTGATCCCGAAGATTTGGCTTTGAAGGTCCTCCATGGTCTGGATGAGTCATTTAAAGAACTTGCCAATGCTATTCAAGCCCGTGAAACATCAATCTCCTTTGATGAATTACATGAAAAGCTCCTCACCATGGAAGCACAATTGGCCTCTCGTCCTAGTGCTCTCGCAGTTCAACCGGCAACGGCATTTCTTGCTCCTCAGCACCCTGCTCGCTCGGCTCCCAGACCCTCTTATGGGAGGTCGAAACCCACCTCCTCTACTGCTGCTCCCCACGTCATATTGTTGACACTGGCCTTGCTCTTCTTCATCAAGCATCAATTCCCACCACTTACTGGCCTTATGCACTGTCTACTGCCACATATATCATTAATCGCCTTCCTAAAGTCGCCCTCTCCATGATTTCCTCTTACGAAAAACTCTTTCGCCATTCTCCAAATATCTCAAAACTCCGTGTGTTTGGGTGCTTATGTTATCCATGGCCTTCGTCCATATTCGCCTCACAAACTTAGTCCTCGGTCCTCTCCGTGTATCTTCCTAGGTTACTCCCTCACTCAAAGTGCCTATCTTTGTCTCAACCCCTGCACTAAACGTCTATACGTATCTCGACATGTTGAATTTATCGAGGATCAGTTCCCATTTACCACTATGCTCAGCCCTCTCCCACATCACCTTATAACGACATACCACCCTCATCATCAATACCTTCCCCTCCTCCTATGGTGCATGTCCCTGATCAGGCACCTCCTGTGCCACCATCCCTATCGCCTCGTACGGAATCCATCACCAACGACCTCTCACCATCCTATGGTTTACACGTCTTCGCAATAATATAGTCAAACCAAATTCGAGGTACTGTCTCACTGTCTCCCTTCCTATTGATGTTGAACCTACCACTGTTTCGCAGGCTTTAGCAGATTCCCGATGGCGAGAAGCCATGTCTTCTGAGTTTACTGCTCTCCTTGATAATGGCACATGGGATCTAGTGCCTTCCGACTCTGCTCAGAATGTAGTTGGCTGTAAATGGGTGTTTCGAGTTAAAAGGAAACCTGATGGGTCTGTTGACAAGTTCAAAGCAAGGCTTGTTGCCAAAGGCTTTCATCAAAGGCCCGGCGTAGACTACTATGAAACCTTTAGTCCTGTTGTTAAACCAGCCACTGTCCGACTAGTTCTCAGCCTTGCGATCTCTCAAGATTGGCCACTACGCCAGTTTGACGTCAACAATGCATTCCTTCATGGTTCCTTACATGATGAGGTATATATGGCCCAGCCACCTGGTTTTGTGGATAAAAATTATCCCTCCTATGTATGTAAGCTCCATAAATCGATCTACGGACTTAAGCAAGCTCCTCGCACCTGGTACACTGCCCTTCATCAGTTTCTTGCCTCTATTGGCTTCATGCACACCAAATCCGATGAATCTCTATTTGTGTATTCACGGGGTAACACTCTCGCCTACTTCTTAGTTTATGTTGACGACTTAATATTGACTGGAAATGATTCCTCCTTTTTGAATCGTGTTGTGATGGATCTGGCTTCTTCCTTCTCTGTCAAGGACCTTGGGGATCTCTCGTTCTTTCTAGGGGTTGAAGTTCTGCGTAGTCCTACCTCTTGTGTTCTTCTTCAGACGTCGTACATCACAAATCTTCTTGCTAAACACAACATGCTTCACTCCAAGCCGGTTCAAACCCCCCTGACTCCGGGGATTAAGCTCTCCCTACATGATGGTACTAAACCTATAGATGCTTCTGCTTATAGACAAGTTCTTGGCAGCCTGCAATATCTCCTCTTTACGCGACCTGATCTCGCCTTTGCTGTCAACAAATTATCCCAGTTCATGCATGCGCCGACTGAGCTTCACTGGGGTGCTGTTAAGCGTCTTCTCCGATACCTTAATGGCAACTCGACATTTTGGTCTCCTCCTTCGTCGTGACTCTCCTAAGTCTCTTCACTGCTTTACTGATGCCGACTGGGCGGGTGACTGTGATGACCGCACGTCTACTGGAGCTTATGTTCTATTTCTTGGGTCCAATCCGATCTCATGGAGCTCTAAGAAGCAACGCTCTGTTGCTCGTTCCTCTACCGAGGCTGAATACCGTTCTATAGCGGTTGCCGCTGCTGAAGTTCAGTGGCTTCGCTCTCTTCTTGGTGAACTCCAAGTCTCGCTAACTTCTACTCCAGTTATATATAGTGATAATATTGGCGCCACATATTTGTGTTCAAATCCGGTATTTCACTCACGCATGAAGCACATTGCCATTGATTACCACTTTGTTCGGGAACTCGTTCGCCGCTCGCTACTTCGTGTCTCTCATGTCTCGTCTGCAGACCCAACTGGCCGACGCACTTACCAAGCCTCTCTCTCGCTCACGTCTTTCTCTCCTTATGACCAAGATAGGTGTCACTAACCGTGCACCATCTTGAGGGAGGCTATTAGGAGTGTTAGTTTTAGAATATTTTCTTATCCCACATCGGCGCACCACTCTGTATAAATTTATACTGTACATGTACAAATATCATGTAAACTTATATTCCAAATACAACAGAAAATATATTTATTCTACATTACTGACCAGCGGCAGCCCGGAATGAGTGTTATAGCCGATATGCATCCCATGTTGTTCTTGAAGTGCATTGTAAGGAAAGTTATTAAAAACAGACCTATAACCTAAATCAGGAGTTGTACGGTAAGAACCAGGAGTTGCTATAAGGTGCAATACCAACCATATAAATGTTAGTTTTATATTAAGTCTTCATTAATCGTTTCTTGTTATTGTTATATTTGTTGATGTCACAGTGGTGATTTGTAGATTCTCGATCCTCAAAAATCCTGATTCAAAATGTTTAAACAGTTGGTAAAATATTAAAAAGCGGAAAAAAAGTCAAGTATACTTGCAAACATTTAAAACAGAAAATACCACAAATTGGAAGAACAATAAATAAAGAAGAAAAAAACATAAACACAAACATCAAACTATAAACAACTTAAACTTGAAAAAAATATTAAAATTAAAATACAAAACACAACAAAGATAAAGCACAGACTAATCACAACTTGAGAGACAAATCCAGGCCAGACTCATCTTCATCCTGTTGATGATTTATCGGTGAAGCAAAACCCGAAAGGTCCGGATCAACGGGCCTAGAACTTGAACTCCAATTCCCCGCACAAATATTCGGAAACTGATAAACCCTCGGTCCAGGCGCAACCCACCTCGTAAATCCAGCCGCATCCCAACTGCAACAACCCTACACTACAAAAAAATCCGACAATCCTGACGGCCAAATCCGTCAGGATTCCGTCAGTATAACAAATACTGACGGCCTCCTGACGGATTATGGCCGCCAGTATATTTGCGGTCAGGATTGTAGCATCCTGACGGAAATTGTAACCCGCCAGGAATGCCGGCGGTTTCGTTGACAGCTTGTGCCGCCAGGAAATGCCCGCCAGTATTTACTGTCGGGTAATAATCCGTCAGCATTACTGGCGGTTATCTCCGCCAGTATTGCTGACGGATTTGGCCCGCCAGTATTTACTGGCGGGTTTGGCCGCCAGTATTTACTGGCGGAATTGACCGTCAGGATTTACCAGTAATTAATTTTAATTAAATTAAAATTAATAATAAACAAATTTTAAATAAAATTTAATTAATTAATAATAAATTAAAAATAATAGACAAATAATTAAATAAAATTTAATTAATCAATAATTCAAAATAAATAATCCACTAATAAAAAAGTGAAAACAAATCATTTCAATAAAAAAAATCGTTTAATCAATCGGATGTATAAAAATATAACTATCCATCTAAAAAAAAATGCTGATGGAATTTACCTAATGAATGATACCCTAGGTAAATAATAACAAATAATAATAATAATAATAATAATAATAATAATAATAATAATAATAATAATAATAATAATAATAATAATAATATATATTATTATTATTATTATTATTATATTTTTTAAATATAAATAATATAATTTTTAATACATATAACATAATTATAATACACTTTTAAATACTACTACTAATAATAATAATAATATAATTATAATATAATAATATATGAATATAATTTATAATTTAACTAATATATTTAATAAATATATAATATATAATACGATCTTTTTACAATAATAATTTTCGTAACTTTTTTCTCATTTCTTATTTTTTGTTGAAATATAATATTACTTGTAATGTATATATTTTAATTTAAAATACATATAATGTAATTATAATACACTTTTAAATAATAATAATTATAATATGATACAAGTAATATTATATGATAACATAATACACTTTCAAATATAATATAATGTAATATAATTATGCAATATATATATATATATATTATATATATATATATATATATAATTTAAATACATATAATATAATTATAATACACTTTAAAATTATAATATATAATAATATAATACACGTAATATTATTTCAACACATATAATTTAAAATACACATATAATATATTTCAAATAACATTATATTATATTATATTATATTTGAAAGTGTATTATGTTATCATATAATATTACTTGTATCATATTATAATTATTATTATTTAAAAGTGTATTATAATTACATTATATGTATTTTAAATTAAAATATATACATTACAAGTAATATTATATTTCAACAAAAAATAAGAAATGAGAAAAAAGTTACGAAAATTATTATTGTAAAAAGATCGTATTATATATATTATATATTTATTAAATATATTAGTTAAATTATAAATTATATTCATATATTATTATTATTATTATTAGTAGTAGTAGTATTTAAAAGTGTATTATAATTATGTTATATGTATTAAAATTATATTATTTATATTTAAAAAATATTAGTAATATATTATTATTATTATTATTATTATTATTATTATTATTATTATTATTTACCTAGGGTATCATTCATTAGGTAAATTCCATCGGTATTTGATTTTTATTTTTATTTTTTGGCCCAAAAATTGTCCTGAGGAGGCAATTTTAAAATAAAATCGTACTTGAGAAGGCAACTTGATAGAAAAATACTTTAGGAGGCAAAGTCAAAAAAATGAGATAGTTGAGGAGGCAAAAAAAAACCTGAAAAGAGAAAAGACGCTCGCTGCCCTCGCGTGTAAGTCACGTGAACGGCGTCCGATAACTTTTTGGCCTGAATTGTACTTTAGGAGGCAAACTCAAAAAAACGCAAACTTTCAGGAGGCAACTTAAAAGAAAAAAAAGTTTAGGAGGTAAAGTCAAATTTCGGTGATACTTTAGGAGGTAAAAAAAAATTTATCCATTATTTTATGTTATTTGATGTTTGTGGTTTATAGTTATCACGAAACCGACTGTAATAGCTACAAATGTTAAATAAACAGGGTTGGTTCTCACAAAACCGATGTAATAACCAAACTATCCCCACCTAATAAATAAATAATATTTTTGGCACAATCATTTTTAACATCAAAACATAAACCACACTTACGTATAAAAATTACTTACAATAATTAAGCAATTCCAATAGTTTAACAACATAAAAGAAATACAATGTTCAAGAGTACAATTCTAAAATTTCAAATTAATTTGTTAACAATTTTCTAAGGCTAACTATAATTACCCAAGATCACTTCATTGGTCGAGCCATTAAGCAAAATCCAGTCTCTTCCTTTTACTACTTTTCCTCCGATCAAGACCACCTACATGGTCAATAACAAATAGTAAATATTTTAAACAAACAAACCATTTGCAATTTAAAATAACGAATAGTAAATATTACAAACAAGAAAACCATTTACAATTTAGTCCCAATGAATTAAAAAGCAAAATTGTTCTTGATCATCAACAGGCAATATTTAATCACCAGCCACTTCTTTATCCTTGATGCTGATTATATGTGATTGTTGATATTTAGAAGAGGCCTTCAGTTATTTAACCCTACTGTAATCACTAAAAATGAAGTTTCTCATCCCAGCAGGATCGTCGCCTCAGAATTTCAATCCCACAGCCTATAAGAAGCAATTTTTACAAAATAAAAAATTAAAAAACCTGTTTGAATTAGCCCAACACCATCTTAAATTCTGAAAAACATACTTACTTTTTTCGAAAATCTAATTTCAAATGACAAAGTTGTCGGAGAGCTCATCAGATTGCGAGGACAGTGTAAGCTTGAACAACAGCTTCCTCTGGCTTTCATCTTACCAGATACGCTAAAAGTTCTAGGAGAAGACGAGAATAAACACACGAGTTATAATTTAAAAAAAAAAAAAAAAAAGCAACAAAACAAAGTTATGCAAACGGGACAAGTTTGAGTCGTACCTAGAAAGAATTGATCAAAAAGTGGTTGTGCGAGCCAATCTTGTAGCTGCAAAAGATGAAACTTCTCTCAAGTAAGATAAATCACCTAGTTGAACGATTATTAGAAGCCCTCAAAGTAGTCTTTTTCAATGACAATCAACTCTTCTTAAATCATGTTTATTTAATTCCAGTCATTTGAAACGTACCGATGAGCGGGGCTAAAGGAAGACCAGCCCCTGAAAACAAAGTGTATTCTCTAATTAAGATCATTAACTACATAAACATTCAAGTATTTGAACATCCCCCATCGAACAAAATGAGGACAACTACAAAATTAATGACAATAAAATGCTGATAATTCAAAACAAATAAGGAGATGAAATGTCCCTTATCTCACTAACGCAGTCCAAATGAGATCAGAATAATAGTTTAGGAAGAAAAGAAATAAATAAAATTTCGGAGGATTATATTAAAAATGTTATCCCTCGTCTTGTACTAGAAGGTCACAGTTTATTTCCAAGGCATGTGATTTTTTATTTTATTTATTTTTTCTAGACAAGCCTGTTGCCTCATTTTATCTGAGAGTAACCCAAGAAAGCCTAGATCTCTTCATGTATGACGTAGCTCTGTAACACATATAAATAACAGAAAATAGATAAAAACTAGTTTGCGACCCATGCATCGCCGAAGTGTAAATATTTTGATTATCTTTTGTGGATTATTTGGAGTAGTGTGCTGAACTTTCATGTATACAATATATATACAATACACAGGAAAAATAACATGAAAATTTCTCCAGCATTCGAATAAGAAATAACTATTTTCTCATGATAGTGTCATCTGAATAACATAGAGAATACTAAAAAACTGAAATCCAAACATCAATTATATTACATAAAAACTAGCAATAATCTGAATCGCATAGAGAAACAGGACACCAAGAAATTAGATCCAATAAATGATATAAATAGTCAAACACTAGCAATAATCTGACTCGCATAGAGAAATTTAAATTAATCATTATCTTAGATAAAACTAAATTATAATAGCATCCCAAAATATCATATATATATTTCAGTTGTGGTGCATACTATAATAGCCCGAGACAATGAACAATCAAAGACTTGTGCATTTCCCAACAAACGCATTTTCTCATAAGCTTGCATAGTTTTACAAATTACTATAATTATCATAATTAATTTTTTTATTTTTGGAAGGTAGTTTTACAATTTTTTATTGCTTACCGTTTTAACGCTAGCTTCTTGTACATAAGCAATATCATCAGCAGTAAAAAGTCCAGACTCTCCAACCACCTGACATTTTCATGGGAAGGGGATAAAAAGAGTATTATAGTTACTTAGTTAGTACATTGAGAAAGTGGAAAAGGATATATCGTGTTATAATACTTAACAATAATGCCTTTCTGACATACTCCATGCTTGCCTTTAAGAAGCTTTCGGGTGTTGCCAATATCGACCTTAAATGTTCCTAGAAAAGAGTTGAAAGTGAACTGTTTTAGCAAGTTAACAATTATTATTGGAAGATATAAAACTTTAACTGTAGCTCGTTAAGTTCTTTCAAGTTTCTCCTAGTCATATTGCAGGAGTCACGTTTTTATGCATTGAACCCCTAATATCCGACCATTTGAAGTCGGGAATGAACATACAAAGCATTCAATATTTCATATCACATAAAGGATCTAATATTTGAACAGGGTTAATTACAAAAACTACCCTTGAGGTTTGACCTAATTGCAAAAACCAAGATAATTTTCAAAATTACAAAAACTACCTCTGAGATAAAACCATACATGTATAAGCCAAACAGTATATCACTCTTATTTTACCTTTTTTTCTAATCTTAAATGTGAAATTTGATGAGTTATGCACAGAAGGAGCCAATTTTACCAAATGACTTGAACAGAAGAGAGAAAACTTTGTATCATTTGAAATCGCACAGAAGCATGAAAGAGTTTTAACTTCTAATTCATAAGAAAATCATAGAAAATACATAGAGCATATGCCTTCGAGCTAACTGAAATACCTAGGTCACGATTATTGATGCCGACGAGTTCAATCACCTCGATCTCCAACACACGATCCATCTCTCTCTCATCGTGTACCTAGGAAACCAAAAACCATAAAAGGATGAGACATTAATCATGAGGACAACATGATTTTACAATCACACAAAATTAGAGTCATGAAATTTAATACTAAATTAATGCATAAAAAAAATTAAAAAATAGCAGGTGCATACTGCAAGTAATTGATGGGGGAAGAAATAAAAGTCGAACCTCAACCAGTGCTGCTAACCCTAGCAATTTGCATATCTTAATCATGTACTTGATCTCAAGATCAGACAAAACAGTAGCAATTAAGAGAACTGCATCTGCACCTTTGACTCGAGCGCAGTAGATTTGCCAAACATCTATTACGAACTCTTTACACACGAGAGGGCACTGAATTCAATAAAAGAAACCCAGTTAAAAGAATAGGAAAATATAATTAAAGCTAAATCCCGAAATATTTTGGATGAAGAATACCTCTACTCCAGAACTCCTTATGGCCTCTAAATTTTCAAAGCCTCCCTAATTAATCCAACCACGAAAACAAAAAAAGGAATACTCCAAGATAAGTGTGCTGTAAAACAGGAAATATACTGATAGGGTGATAATTTTCATTTTTGGTACCAAAACTTTACTACTTTTTTCACTTTCGATACCCATTGTTCCGACATAATCAATCTTGGTACGTAATGTTTACTATTTTGATCAGTTCCACTCCAAACTGTTAGTTGACAATTAAGACTCAACAGTTGGCCTGTTACAACAGGTTCAAGTTTTCACAGTTGGTAATGGTATGGAACTGGTGAGAAACAAAAAACTTTACGTACCAAAAATGAATAAGTCAAAACAATAGGTGCCAAAAGCAAAAAACTGGTGAACTTCAGTTGACCAGCTAATCAGGGCTCCATCCCCCTTTTCCACCTGTTATAAAAGGTAAATCGTTTGTTTTGACGGCACAGAAATTGTTGGTAGTGGTGTTGATCAAAAAAGAAAACCCCTAACATCACCTCCAATATTAAAAATATATATTTTAATAAATATCATACTGTTGGGTTGCAGCTCCTGTAAGAAGTGATCCGGTCGGACCCACCCATTTGGCATCAGCAAAATGGTAAACTTGATTGCAGTTTCAGGACACCTGCAGACAAAAGTATGGGCTTGACATGAGCATAGGGGGGGAAATGAGATCAACAAGGATTTTTGATCACCTGGACATAGTTGCATTTTCGTTCCAATAAGGGAAAAGATGTGAAAATTTTTACTACAGCCTATTCTGCTGTCGTCTAGCAATAGAAGTGACATATAACAATAACATAGATAAATTAAACAACAACGATTTTGAAGAAATAAGAAACCACACTTCTAGAAAGGCAGACAAAAGAAAAAATGAATATCTATCAGTGTAATACTAGTCTCTGACGGATCTGCCAAATCGGCTCCCCGTTGCATAAGTAGTCTTGAATCTTTCTCTGGACTTGCCTAAGCGGCATCGCGTCTCTCAGAAATTCCGGTTGTATACCTGTTGTGTCATACCCAAAAAAGAAAACGATTTCAAAACTTTTTAAGTTATTGTTATGAATCTATTGATCGACGTACACATAAGTTATTTACAGCTGAAACCCGTTACTGTAGTTTGTGACTTGAACGTGCAGCTTGATGTATGTTTGAAAGATTATTTTTCACGCTCGTCGATTACGCAGACCCTGGCAAAGAGAGATCCAACGATCCATCACTGACACAGCCGACCTTTTTGCAAGCAATCGAAACCACTTTTCCTCTGCTGTTATCGATCCTCATATCGTCTTGAATGCCCAGGTTCGCCATTCAGTATATCAGACCCTAATTCAGTCGAAAGAATAATTTGAGAAATACTAATATAAGTACATTTATACATTATAATTTTTATATATGAAATAGATTTTTAATTATTATCTTTATAATGGTTTTCAAAAGAATTGAGTCGATCTCAGCTCGTTTATACACCCTTAATTTGAAGGAAGGTATTTCTTCTCAATTGTTTATTTAAATTGTTTAACTACACAATGAAGATTGTATAGAATTGCAAAAGATACAAATTACGATGAAAAAGCAGGAAATCCAAATCAACCTGGAAAATCGGAACCCCAGGAAAACTTTCATCTGAATTGCCAGCCATTTTCTTCTCCTGCAGAGGTACAAAACAAATACCAGTTCAAGCCTCTACAGCAAAACGTGCAAGAGCCCTAACTCCCAGTTGAAAATATAGCTCAACAAGGCACAATCATGTCAAAAAAAAAAAACAAGAAAGAAAACCATAAACAAACTAAACTAACTAAAAGCTTAAAAAAAGAACCATAAAAATGGAAAAAGGGTTAAAAACAACTTAAAACCTTAAAATAAGAATTAAAAAAGAAAAAACTAAAAGCTGTAATACTTAAAACTAAACTTGAAAAAGAAACCTAAAAAACTAAAAAGAAAAGCTGAAAACCTAACCTGCCTAATGGAATGTTACTCCGTTAGGCGGTTTGACAGAAGTTTTTGTCTAGCTTAAAATAACAAGAATTAACTGATTGAGCTACAATGTACCTATTCACCAAGAACCATTCCACCAAGAATTTCCAATGAGCAAAATTTAAGACAGCAGACACAAAACAGTCACTACATGCAAATAAATGTGATCTATGGACCTTATTCAATTGACAAAAACAATTCTGGTTCATTTTATTAACAAAACCAAATTAATAAGGTCGATAATACGATCGCTACTAATTGTCTCTTCGGGCACTACTCCAACATAATAAAAGTATAATGAGGATGAAAGCATTAGTGGTTATAAAGCAGAGTTCATGCATAACATTTCTTTAGAATCATTTATAGCCATTTATACTTTCATGAGGAATTTAATTGCTTAATACGCAAAGTTATAATTATAACCCCAAAAGAAAAGGATAGAAATTCAAGGTCTTCAGAGAAGACTTGGGCATTCCGATCTCAAAGACACCATCAACTTTAAGCTGGAAAACCTGAAACCACCACTTTTCTATCACTCCAGGTCATATTTAACCAAATATGAAAACCAAAAAAAAAAAAAAAAAAAATCATTTCCCAAAGTAGCATAAGAAAACACGTGACCAAAACATCAAATGCTAATTAATATATATATATATATAATGTGTAAGCCGGCCACATGCTCGATGAAATGGCTCTGTGTGTAGGCACAATTAGAAAATATACCTTGCTTAGAGCAACAGCAACAACTTGTGACTCAGAACTCATGGATGGGTCCACAGACTTCGTCTGTTCAAGGAGGGTATCAGCATCAGCTTCATTGAAACAGAACAAACCAAGGCTTTTTCCCAGTATTCGTGCCCAAAAGTAATAACTCAAGGTTTGCTTCAAAAACATTTTGCAGCATCCTCTTACCTTGAAAATTCAACCCAGGGCTGTGCCGCAAAATACCCTGTTGTCAGCAGCACGACGGGGTAGCCTCACACTATTAACCTAACATACAACATAGAAGCCAAGTTAAAACAATTCATGAAGAGGTACAGCGCAGTGACAATGCCGCCAAAATATTTCGGTGACAATGAAGACGAACAACGCAGGATTTAGGGGTAGATGGTGATTTTAAAGGTTTTTAGAATTTAAAATATTCGGGAATAAAATACCAAATAACCACCCCGAAACCCTCGCCGCCGTCTTCCTCCTCAATTGGATGGCCGGTGTGGTGAGCTGAGATACAAAGAAGAAGCACTGAATTTAGGCGGTGGTGAGGTGTTAGTGAGAGGTAGGTCATCGGGTTTCAATTCGAGGGGTATGAATTTGGAGATGTGATTTTATTAGTTTTTTACAAAAGAACTGATTCGTAAAAGTGGAAAAGATCAGGAAGAGGCGCCACCATGGAAGAAGGATTTTGGTGTGGGTGAGTTGAGAGCAAAATAGATCTGGAATGGAGTTCGAGAGACGAGATGGAATGGAGGTTGGGAGTAGACGTGTTGATCCGGTTACGGTTAACCGCCTAACCGGCGGTTTTTAACCGTTGACCGGTCAACGGTTAACCGTAACCGGCGGTTAGCCGGTTAACCGTAACCGTTAACCGGTTAAAACCGGTTAGGTTACGGTTAACCAAAAATTTGTAACCGTAACCGCCGCGGTTAACCGGCGGTTAACCGTTTTTTTTTCAAAATTTGCAGTCTAGTCGATCGACCGGCAGTCGATCGACAGGAAAGGAAGTCGATCGACTGGAAAGTCTGTCGATCGACAGGAAAGTCAGTCGATCGACTGGCCTGCAGATTAGCCGTTGAAAATCGACTGGCCTGCAGATTAACCGTTGAAAACCGTCGGTTAACCGCGGTTAACCGGTTAACCGCCCGGTCGGTTAACCGGTTTAACCGTAACCAAACCGGTTAATTAACCGACCGGTTATTAACCGGCGGTTAATTAACCGGCCGGTTATAACCGTTTGTGCACGTCTAGTTGGGAGGCAGCGGGTTTTGTTTTAATTTAGAAAAATTTAGTTGAGTTATAATTATTTTATTTTATTTTTATTTAATTTAACATGTAAAGAGGAATTGTGACGTCAGTTTTCTTGATAACCGATGTAAAATATAAATATTTACGTCAGTTTCTAAAACGATGTGAAGTGATTTTAACATCGCCTTTTTCAAAGTCGATGTGAAATTGCCGATGTCAAATCCACTTTCTGTAGTAGTGTAACACAAGTGCTTTGAGCTAGAAGAAACAGAGAACTATTGTTCGCTCTTCCACTGAAGCCAAATATTGGGCCATCGCTTTGGCTCAAAACTTCTTTGGACTCGCTCCTTTTGCATGAGCTTGGTGTTGTTCTTCCTTCTATATCGTCCATCTACCGTGATAATATTAGTGCTACATATCTTTGCGCTAACTTGGTATTTCATTCTCATATAGAACACAATGCGCTTCACTATCACTTTCTGCGCGAGCTTGTTCAGGCATCTCAACTTCGGGTCTCACACGTCCCCTCTGCTGATCAGTTGGCTGACGCCTTGACGAAGCCCCTTGTAAGTGTATATATATTTCACAAAGCCCCTTGTAGGTGTATATATATTTCACAAGTCAGTAGAGAATTGTGTTCCACCATTTATCTCTTTATAAAAAGTTCTTGGACTAAAACTATTCCGCAAACTATGCTCTAATGAAATCTAAGCGCATTTTGCGCACATTATTTTCTATGTTACAAACGACAATAGAAAAACTTGATTGAGCATATATTAATTTTATCTCTAATTTATATTATAGTCGATATGTATCCCTTATTGTTGTTGAGGAGGAGAAGCATTGTAAGGAAATTAATAAAAATATACCTCTCAAGAAAATCCTGAGATCTATGTATAAGCCACCACCTCCACCGTAATAACTTAAAAGGGTTATTGTGCAATTCGCATGCAGCCCGAGATGAGCATTATAGCCGATACGTATCCCATGTTGTTTAGGAGCATTCATAATAAGTGAAATTAAAAACATAAGTTTAAATTATGAAATGGATACCACATATCAAAGAAATATAATTGCATTTACAATATTTCTCAACTAAACATAAGATTGCATTAGGAAATGGTGCACATATTACATGGATCATTCAAATATATGTAAAGCAATGTAAATCAAATCATATATATCTTAAGAGTCATGGATTTGAATCACTAATTATTACTACCAGTATAAACTGAAATTCATAAATCACCTTTCTTTACTAGACACCTTACATGAAATTCAAAAAGGGGGTGGTTCGACTATTCTAATTCAAATTTCATCTCTATCAAGTTTTAATATCAGAATAGCAGATCTAGTCATAATTAAATGGGTCAGGTTCACTTACTTTTTTTTTGTTTGTTTATTTCAAATCTTTCGAAAGGATTTGGTTGGGAATAGGGATCTTTGGTGATTCCAGAGAATAATAATAATAAATCCAGTTTATGCAAAACAAAAGTAAAAGTAAAAATAAAAATAAAAATAAAAAATTGTAATGCCTTCTGTGATAAACATATACGTATATGTGTGTGTGTGTGATCTATTAAAACGTTTTATGTATATTGACCTTGGTAATACTTCTACTTACATTTGCATTCAAAATATCAAAGTGCACTTTCTATAATTTATCGTGCAATACCAACCATATAAATGTTCATTCGTTTTATATTAAGTCTTCATTAATCGTTTTTTGTTATTGTTATATTTGTCGATGTGTACAGTGGTGATTAATTGATTCTCGATCCTCAAAAATCCTGTAATACTGATTCAAAATGTTTTAACAGCCTCTTTGGAAAAATTTTAAAAAGAGAAAAAAAAAGTCATATATACTTGCAAACATTTGAAACAGAAAATACAACAAATTGGAAGTACAATAAATAAAGAAGAAAAAAAAACATAAACACAAACATCAGACTATAAACCACTTAAACTTGAAAAAATATTAAAATTAAAATTAAAATACAAAACGCAACAAAGATAAAGCACAAACTAATCACAACTTGAGAGACAAATCCAGGCCAGACTCATCTTCATCCTGTTGTTCATTCATCGGTGCAGCAAAAACCGAAAGGTCCGGATCAACGGGCCTAGAACTCGCACTCGCATCGCCCACGCCATTATTCGGAAACAGAATATTTGTGCCACTATTATAAGCACCCTGCCCTGGAAACTGACCAGGTGCAACCCATCCCGGGTAAAMATTATTAAACCCGGGAACAGGCYGGGCCAGCMCATAAGRGTTACTGACCAGYGGCARCCCGGAATGAGCGTTATAGCCGATATGCATCCCATGTTGTTCTTGAGGTGCATTGTAAGGAAAGTTATTAAAAACRGACCTATCAACCAAATCAGGAGTTGTACGGTAAGAACCAAGATAAGGGCCCAGATAAGCCACACCGTCTGCACCATAATAACCGAAATTGTTATCGTGCAATTCGTGTGCGGTGTTCTCCATCGCACGTTCATGTTTGTGCGCGTTGTAGTGGCCTCCAAGAGCCTGTTTATTTGAAAACTTCTTGGTGCAATATTTGCACCCGTACTCATGGTCCTGTTCGGCGTTCTGCGGATATCGCCACTCCACGGACGGCTCTGGGTCCTCGGGGTGAGATGAGCCAGGCTGATCCTCAATGTTCTTGCTGGAGGCGTCGGAAATGTCTAGTTGATTGGGATGATCCATTGGAGAAGAAGAAAAGTACGAATAAAGTATTACAACTCTCTTTTACTTTTCTTTTTCTTTTTTATTTTTTCTTGTCTAAGACTGATGGAGTTAGAACTTAGAAGTGATTTTTCTAAAGACCATAACCTGTCAATTTATAGTGCAAAGATTGAAAATTTCAAATACGATTGCATGAAGTGGTGAACCAAAAGTCTTAGAATGAAATGAAATTTTATTGCTAAAATGCCATTTTTTTACAAATATATGCTTATTCTTATCTCTCATATCCCTTCTTCATTTTATGGTTTTAAACCTTAAAAACAGATTGACTATTGGTACCATCTGGATGTGCACGAAACGAGAAGTACACAGAATGATAGCTAATTGTAATTTAGATTTGTTTTATGAAAAGGTTAAAGACATGGTGTAACAAATGATATTGTAATTACTCTTACAAGTGGTAAAGATAGATGATATCTCAAATTCTCCATTGGGTATAACAAAAAAATAAAATAAAAAAATCTTTGAATGCTGAGAACAGACTACCATAAATTTCAATGGATGTGTATAATTTGTTTGGTGCAATGATAATAATAACATTGGGAAAGAAATGTAGATTGTTCAAACTACATTGAATGTTAGCAAGCCAATATATAATTATGCAAATATAGGCATGGACTTTTTTATGATTTGATTTTATAGATGATGACTATTTGGAACTATGTTAAAAAGACTAAGTGAAATTATTTCTAATATCTGTGTTTTCCGCACGTTATCTGTATCGTATCGATACGCGTCGATTATTAAATTTACTTTTACCGTTGGATTTACATGCTTCGGAAACTTAACTAGGTTTGCTATTTTATTATGCCGCGTTGTCTATGTACAATATCCATAGCGTACTTCCGTTGTACTTCATTAATGAACAAAAACATATTTATTTAATTAATTAATTATTTATTTATTTCACTCATTCAAAACCAATTAAAAGGCGAAAATAATCCGTTTGGTTTTCCTATTATTGGTTTAAACTAATTTGTCTTACTTGATATAATCTAGTAAATATAACAAAATTACTAATCACAAATATTAGTTAATCTCATATAAACTCAATTAGATGACATAAAGGTCTTATAGTATTTGAGTTTGATTTCTATTAAAATTTACTTTTAGAAAACAGAATTCATGTATAGATGGAATGTTATATCATTTCAGTTTCTATAAAGTTGAATTTTTTATTTTTTTTTTACAATTTTGAAATCTAACATAACCTCTTCTTTCTTTCTTTCTTTCTTTCTGTTTCACTTTCCCACCAAGCTTCATGCTAAGTAATAGCAGCAGACGAAAAATATAAACAAAAATAAAAACGAACAATATAACAAGTTATGTGATTGTGTCATGTCCGTGTATCACTATCATATTTCGGTTGATTATAAGTATAACAATAAGTGCATTTTAACTAAATTTATAGTTTCGTACTTTAGTATCGTGCATTATTGTATCATTTCTCTATGTAATTCGTGTTTATAATTGTGTAACGTTCTCTCTGCAGCACCCATTTTCACCCCTTGCTTTAGTAATAAGTACTATGTGTTCATTTTTTACTTTAAGTTAGCAATTTGTTAGTAGTAAACAATCAAATAGCCTTTTGTTTTTAAAGGCATAAGATCGTCCTAACCAATAGCTTGTGTGACCTACGTAAAGAGAATATACATATCGAAGTCAACCGCGAATTTGTTACTACTGACGTGCAACAATAAACTTTTGTTAAGATGATCAACAAAAGGATGTAACAGATAGCACGAATGTACCACGCTGAAAGCAACTGAAATGAATATTATTGTACTAAATGAAAGGGTACTTGAGTCTTTGTTGTCATTATTATTTGTCGATGACAAAATGGTGATTTGTTCATTCTCCATCCTCTTTAGTATAATATTGAAAAGACAAAAAAAACTCAAGTATACTTGCAAACAACTAAAACAGAAAAACTTATTGGAAGAACAATTAAAAATAAAATAAACACAAACATCAAACTATAAACCACTTAAACTTGACAAAAAAAAAATTACAAAGATAAAGCACAAACTAATCACAACTTGAGAGACAAATTCAGGCCAGACTCATCTTCATCCTGTTGATCATTTGTCCCATCACCATTTCTCGGTGCAGCAAACACCGAAAGGTCCGGAGAAGGAGGCCTAGAACTCGAACTCCCATCGCCCGTTCCATTATTCGGAAACCGAATATTTGCGCATTATAAGCACCTAGCCCTGGAAACTGAGGAACTCCCAATCCAGGCGCAGCCCAGCCTGGGTAAACATTAGTAAATCCAAGCACGGGCCGGGCCCGCGCATAAGGGTTACCGGCCAACGGAAGCCCGGGATGATCGTTATAGCCCATACGTAACCCATGTTGTTGAGCATAAAAAGGAAAGTTATTAAAAAAAGACCTGTCAACAAAATCATGAGTGTTATTGTGCACTTCGCGTGCTGCTTTTTCCAACGCGCGCTCGGCTTTGTGCGCGTTCTGATGGCCGCCCAGCGCCTGTTTACTCGAGAACTTCTGGGTGCAATATTTGCACCCGTATTCCTGGTCCTCTTCGGCATTGGGCGGGAGGGGGGCCTGGGCCTCCTCTGGAGCCTCAGGATAAGATGGGCCAGGCTGATCCATTGGATAAGAAGATAGGAAGAAGAAAAGTATGAAAATTGTATGAAAAAAATTATTAAAACTTTCTTCTTTTTTTTTCCTTTTTCTTTTTTCTCTCTTGTCTAAGACTGAAGGGCTTTCAAACACAGAAGTGGTTTATCTGAGGAGCCTAAGCCGGTTATTTATAGTGAAAAAAAATGGAGAAATTAAAATCAGATTGCAATAACTCTTACAAGTGGGAAAGATTGATGATATCTCAATTCACAATTCTATATAACAAAAATCTTCTTTGAATGTTGAGAACAGATACCATAAATTTAAAGGGATGTGTATAATTTGTTTGGTGCAATGATAATAATAATATTGGGAAAGAAATGTTGATTGTTCAAACTGCATTGAATGTGTATAATTATGTAAAATACATGCAAGGTCTTCTTTATGATGTATTGCTTGTTTATAGAAAAATGACTACTTGGGACTGTGTTATAAAAAGACTTCTATAATGTTCGTACGTTACCCGTATCATACACGTAATGCGTATCGACAATTAAAATTTAACTTAGTGTCGTATTTGTGCACGTACCACTATCATATCTTCGAGTTATATACCTTATTTGATCATAATATATCAATAAGTGTACTTTTTACTAAATTTATAATTTCGTATTTGCCTTATTTATCACTTCTCTCTGCAAATAATGTTCATAGCCGCGCATTTTCACCCCTAACTTTAGACCAAGTGAGGCTGGTTCGTGTTTCAGTTAAATTTGCAAATTGTTATTAGTGAACTATCAACAAATTATATAAATGTGTTATATATTATGTTAAGTTCATATTTTGCTCAAGTCTACATTATAAAACAATGTATATATATATCCCTGGTCTGGTACAGTTTCCTTGTTAGTAATTCAAGAAACTAACAGTCAATAATAAAAACTTTCCAATTTTCTTAAATTTCAGGAGAATAATAAATAACTAATAAATATCCTCTCCGGGTAGAAACGGGATGCTGAAAGACAGCAATAACCGTGATGGGCTCACAACATCCCAGTGATTTTTGTTGCAGATATATATCTAGTCTTTTGATGCATATTTACATATTTAATTTTTACTTACATTTGCATTCAAAATATCAAAGTGCACTTACTCGTTTTATATCAAGTCTTCACTAATTTTTTTTGTTATTATTATCATCATTATTTGTTGATGACTCGTTGGTGATATGTCCATTCTTTGCCCAAAAAAATTATGCAATATTGATTCACAATGTTTGAAAAAACTTCTTTAGTAAGATATTGAAACGAGCAAAAGAAAAATAAATATACTTGTAATCAACTGAAATAGAAAACAATGTTATTCAAATTGACCAAAAAAATTACAAAACACAACAAAGACAAAGCGCAAATTAATTAGTGCAAAAAAGGCGATTAGAGGCGGTTCGAAAAAGCCTTTGGAGGCGGTTTCGAACCGCCTCTTATAGTATCGACGCTTAAAGTCAAAAAATCCGGGTGGCGGTTCAGACCACTGCTTAAAAGTGACCACGGGTGGCAGTTCTTAGATCGAACCGCCACCAAAACTATTATTGGCAGCGCTTTTTGGGTGAAAAAGCGCCACCAAAAATAGAAACCAGGTGGCGCTTCTTAGCTAAGAAGCGCTGCCAATAATGTTGGGCGGGTGACGGTTTTGCGAAGAAGTGCTGGCAATAATGCTGAGAAATAACATCGGTTTCTTAGAGAACTGATGTCGTTGACACAGAGAATACTAACATCGGTTTAAATATAACCCATCTAAATTTCAAATAATAATTAAAGAAAAGAATTAAATGTCCATTCTATTTTTTTACCATTTCTCATCCCAACCTATAAAATACCAAACAATTGCAATTTAATTCATATTTCATTAAAATTAAAATTAATCAACATCAATTGTTAACAAAATCATCCAATTTATATACTTAAAAAAAATATTTTACATTACAATTTTACAAGAAAAACATAAAAAAAATACAATATCGAACTAATTAGCTCATTTTCACATGAAAGAGTCAAAAATAATAATGAAAAAGAAATTACCCTAGGAGTAGATTTTAGATGGGTTTAAATATAACCCATCTAATTCCAAATAATAATTAAAGAAAAAAGAATTAAATGTGCATTCTATTTTTACCATTTCTCATCCCAACCTATAAAATACAAAACAATTGCAATTTAATTCATATTTCATTAAAATTAAAATTAATCAACATCAATTTTTAACAAAATCATCCAATATATATATACTTAAAAAAATATTTTACATTACAATTTTACAAGAAAAACATAAAAAAATACAATATCGAACTAATTAGGTCATTTTCACATGAAAGAGTCAAAAATAATAATGAAAAAGAAATTACCCCAGGAGTAGATTTTTCACCATGCAAGATTAAGATTATCTGCAAAAATTATATTATTAAAGGCCTCTAGAACATTATTAAAGGAGAATTTTACCAGATTTTCTTATTTGCAAAAGTTGCAGAAATGGTACCTTTAACTCCAGCCGAGCAGAATCTGGAAGTATGACTGGTCTGAATGAGAGCGAATGTGCGCAAATCGGTGTGAATAGCATACATGGAACATTTGGATGTACCTGCACACAGAGATAGCCCAAGTACAACATTTTAAGGACTTTTTGTTTTCTCATTTTAAAAGTTTCTTATTTGTCCAGCAATACATAAAAAATATGAAAGAGAGACATTTATTCTTGTTCGATATTATAATTGAACTTATCAGAAGCCAAATTTAAAAATTTGCACGAATTTGCTAAATACTGCAGCCTGTCAAATATTCCACACCATACCTTGGTTATAAGGCGATCATGTTCATAACATTCAATTTTTGAAAGAACGCCAAGTTTGAACGCTCCGGTGACATCACACAGAAGCTAGCCTTTTCTGTGAGAAAGCGAAAATCAGATTAAAAAAAAAAAATTCATATGCAATTATTAGATAAATCTGAGTTTACTACCATGGGGCCGGTTTTAACATAATACTGCACATCTTGAAACACTATACTTAAGGTTTCAAAGGGTAGAACCATTCTTTCTGCAAATTAAATAAAAAGCAAAATATCTTTTAGTGCAATTAAGAAATCGACAACAAGCGTCATAAAAGTTATTTAGCAATCAAATTATTTACCATTAGGAGACACCTTGTAATGTTTTCCCGCATCATCTTTGTTAGAAAGTTGTTCGCTTGAAACAATAACACGAGAACCAGAAGCTGGGAGTACGTAAAAGTTAGTTATTCAAATCATCATAAATGCATTATCGCGTAGAGTACACTAAAAAAAATAATGTTTCTTACGTTTTAAAAAAGTCAACGCCAACGTAAACCCAACGTTGAATAGCACCGTAAACCCAAACAGGGCACCAACGGATATCCAGTATAGGTTCCAACCAAAGTATAACCCTCGGTTTTCAAGAGTTTGATGCCCTATGGTTGTGTATTTCCAGACAGCTCCTTCGAACAATTAATTTTATGAAATAAACAATCACAATGTCGATAAAACACTTGCGCAAATAATAATTTATTTTTTTTTTTAAATCACGCACACCCACCTTTTGCCATCTTGGAGCAAGAAACTCATTAGCTGCAAGTCCTATCTGCCCATACGAAACTGGCGAAACCCAAAATGCCCAGTTCAACCAAACCGGCATGAATGCTGCCAAAATAAAAAGGCACTTCTTCATACGAAGATGTTCTCGATACATAACAAATTAGAAAATGAACGAAAAGAAAAATACTCCGCCTCGGGATCGAAAATCCGCTTAATAATACTAGCATCAATATTGTAGAACTACCAGCTAATGTAGCCGCGGCCACAGTCCGAAATACAGACGCCACTAAACGGAACATAGACGATAACGCCATGTGCGTAGCAAATCTTATCATCATGTGTCGGAAAAACCTAGAAAAACGTTGCTTGCTGGTTAATAGCAGAGCCGGAAATCTCCAGCCCAGCCCATTTTTTGCTGAGCCTTAGTTATCTATGCCCGGAAGTTTTCAAGTTTTAGTTTGGCCCGGCTCGGCCTTGTGTTCGAAATTCTAGTTAATAACACAATTAAAAAAAATGCATTATATATATATCTACTAACCTCTTCCGGACTATATCCGATGACATAATAAGTAAGACAAGTCCATACAACAGCTTCCAACAACGAGAGAGGTATCTTGAGAACGGTGGCTGGGACCGCATATGCCCAGGCCGGGTAAAAGTACAAATGCCTCTATCTGTAGAAAACGGGCAACCTCGCAACGGTCATGGAGAGCTCTGGTATTGCATCGACGACGAGAATGATGAGAGAAAATATATTGCTCCCAAGTAACTATACGCGTGGACAAGGTCAACGCCCATCTGTGTCCTAAGGAACACGGTCATGGTTATGGCTGCGATGACGAGGAGCTGCGAAAGAGTGGCATTAATTTGTTACATCGCTGCATATAGGATTGTCATAGCTAGAAAATAACTAACTTGTTAAATGGTATAAGCCCTCTCGAAAAATAAATTGCGTAGCCACGGTTATCTATCACACATTTGACGCGATTCGGATCAAATGCATCTTCGGGTTTTAAAGAAGTAACTGCAGTGCTGAAAACTGCATCCGGAGCAGCCTGCACGAGCAAAAAAGTTAATTTTCCCAGTTTTCTATCAAATCTGGAATTTAATATCTTTCTTGTTCAAAATGGGATCTAATATAAAATTCTACAAAATAAGCCCCACCGACATCTATTTGTAGCCACACAATGATTTTGGTTTTTGAAGAAATTGAAAACCTGAATATAGAAAACGGAAAGTGGGTCCCCCATTTTCCAAGTGGCCCTGCCGGGAGAAATAACGGAGTGGAGCAAGCAAACCATAGACTTCCATTGATTCCGGTTGACTGAGTCACCCACAAACATAACTCGCTTTCCTCTCACCTTCTCCAGCAGCACTCTTGCTTCAAACCTCATTCAACCAATAACACATTCATTCACCATTACTTTCACATACTCATACATTTATAATTAAGCATAAATTGATATTTTGTTACTTATAGTTATTAGCAAAAAGAAAGGCAGCACATAACAATTAAGCTAGTTTCAATAAAAATTACAAAACCAATCGTTTAGGTCAATTATTCAAGAACACTCTAAATTGCAAATATCAGACCAAGCAAAATCTTTACCTTAGCCACGTCAAGTGGGTTAACCAAAATGGCGGACAGAAATGCTGCACCAGCAGCAGACAACACACGCTCGTGAAACCCTAATTTGCCATCTGAAGAGGCACCCAATTGGAGACTCTGTGGGCGTGAAATTCCAGAGGCTTCGATTCCTTCAACAATCAACAGCCTTGAAGACTTCTCAGCTTCCTTCATCCATGGATTTGTAGAGTGCCTCAGTTCATCTGTCATCCTCTCCTTCCGCTAAATCAAATCTCTGAGCTTGAACCAAAGATGGAACCAGCCTGGAATCGAAAATTACACCAAAAATCATACTTTATGCAAATTTGCCACAACAAATAATACTGGAGGTGATGGTGGCGGACGGCTTTTGACGATGGTGGCGTGACCGGAGCACAGCGGAAATGGGAGCGATAGATTGGTGAGGTGTTTTGGGGCTGACGAGAAGGAGGAATAGGGTTTTCTAATTTAGGCCGCTATAATTTTTTTTACTGAGAGTATAAGTGGCGGTTGTAATTTTCAAACGCCTCCAAAACCAGCCGAACTTATTGGCGGCGCTTACCTAAATAAGCGCCACCCGATCGCAGTATTGGTGGCGATGTATAAGTGGTGCTTCTTTAAAGAACCGCCACCCGTACATATTTTTAAATTTTTTATATTTATAAGTGACGGTTATTTACTAATAAGCGCCACCTTTAAATTTTTCAGCGGTTTCTCTTTGGACCGTCACTTATGCAGCGTCTCTAATCGACTTTTTTGCATTAGTTATTGTGTTCGTACTTTACGTACGTTATCATACACGTAATGCGTGTCGACAATTAAACTTAACTTAAACTTTGGTTTTACAACTAAACTACGTTTGTTTTATTATGCCGTGCCCTTTAGCGTACATATGCATTATCCTTACCCATACTTTTATTTATTTAATAAAGAAAATTCTATTTATTTCATTAATCTAAAACTAATTAGTGAGAGAACATTAAACATTTGGTTTTCCTATAATTGGTTTAAATTAAATTGTCTTAATGACTAAGAAATTAATATAATCTAGTATACATTACAAAAGTACTAAACACAAACATTAGTTAATCTCATATAAACTGAGTTAGATTGCATAAAGTGTCTTGTAGTGTATACATTACAAGAGCTTGATTGCTATTTAAATTTACATTTCAAGAATAGGATTCATGGATTGATGGTTTGTTAAATCATTTCAGTTTCTAGAAACCTGATTTTTTTTTTTCACATGTTTGCAATCCCTAACATCACCTATTATTTCCTTCTTTTCGTTTTTTCTGCTTCGCTTTCCCACCAAGCTGCGTGCAAAGTAATAGCAGAAGTTGCCAAAATAAAAATTAGAACACACAATATAACAACTTTACATAGTGGTGGCAAATCATTTCAACGTGTTGTGTTCGTGTACCACTATCATATCTTCGTGTTATATATTTTATTTTGATCAATGATATAACAATAAGTGTACTTTTAACTAAATTTATAATTTAGTAATTTTGTATTGCGCCTTGTTTTATCACTTCTCTCTGCAGTTATTGTTCATAACTGTGTCACGTCGCTTATTTTCACTTCTAACTTTAAACCAAGTGACCCTGATTTGTTAGTTTTAATAAAAAACAAATTTATTCAAATTGACCCAAAAAAAATACAAAAAATATAAAGTGCAAATTAATCACAACTTGAGAGACAAATCCAGGCCAGACTCATCTTCATCCTGTTGTTCATTCATCGGTGCAGCAAAAACCGAAAGGTCCGGATCAACGGGCCTAGAACTCGCACTCGCATCGCCCACGCCATTATTCGGAAACAGAATATTTGTGCCACTATTATAAGCACCCTGCCCTGGAAACTGACCAGGTGCAACCCATCCCGGGTAAACATTATTAAACCCGGGAACAGGCTGGGCCAGCCCATAAGAGTTACTGACCAGCGGCAGCCCGGAATGAGCGTTATAGCCGATATGCATCCCATGTTGTTCTTGAGGTGCATTGTAAGGAAAGTTATTAAAAACAGACCTATCAACCAAATCAGGAGTTGTACGGTAAGAACCAAGATAAGGGCCCAGATAAGCCACACCGCCTGCACCATAATAACCGAAATTGTTATCGTGCAATTCGTGTGCGGTGTTCTCCATCGCACGTTCATGTTTATGCGCGTTGTAGTGGCCTCCAAGAGCCTGTTTATTTGAAAACTTCTTGGTGCAATATTTGCACCCGTACTCATGGTCCTTTTCGGCGTTCTGCAGAAATGGCCACTCCACGGACGGCTCTGGGTCCTCGGGGTGAGATGAGCCAGGCTGATCCTCAATGTTCTTGCTGGAGGCGTCGAAAATGTCTAGTTGTTTGGGACTAGAGGGATGATCCATTGGAGAAGAAGAAAAGTGCGAATAAAGTATTACAACTCTCTTTTACTTTTCTTTTTCTTTATTATTTTTTCTTGTCTAAGACTGATGGAGTTAGAACTTAGAAGTGATTTTTCTAAAAAGACCATAACCTGTCAATTTATAGTGCAAAGATTGAAAATTTCAAATCCGATTGCATGAAGTGGTGAACCAAAAATCTTAGAATGAAATGAAATTTTATTGCTAAAATGCCATTTTTTATTACAAAGATATGCTTATTCTTATCTCTCATCCCTTCTTCATTTTAAGGTTTTAAACCTTAAAAACAGATTAGAAAACAGAAACTATTGGTACCATCTGGATGAACAAAACGAGAAGTACACAGCACCCTATTGAGATTGACAGCTAATTGTAATTAGATTTTTTTATGAAAATGTTTGAAAACTACTACAACTGAATCGAGCACAAACATGAACTGAAATAAGTAAATCACAAACTGGAAATAGTAGAAAACAGAAACTGTAAAGTATCAAGTCGAGTCCAGAAAAATTCTCTGTCCGCAAGACGAAATAGCCCCGATAGTGCCCTTCGGTTTTAGCTACTCATCTCCAAAGATGAAACGACTTCGTCTCTGGTATTACAGCACCGTAAATACCAAAGTTCCGGCGAACTGGAAGAAAGTGGAACGAGCTACGTACAAAAACAAAATGCAGAAAACTATGTATGCTATGCTGGAGAGTTCAGGTGTATTCCGTGTATGGAAAAATGCAAGAGAACTCACCCTTTTATAGAGGGTTTCATGGGTAGGTAACAGCCTGCTTAATGACGTCCTTAAAGGCGTCATAATCCATTCAAACAGTCAGGTATAGCCAGCATGAACCTGGACTGATTCAGCGTGCAAATACATTGCATGTTTGAATTCAAATGTTTGGAAACGTCTGACTTTTGACCTGAACGGTCAGGTAGCCGTTTTTGTAATGGTCAGAGCTTTTCAGGTGCGTGTATGTTCAAAAAAGAAACCAGGGTTGAGCCAGAGCCCAAACCCCACACGGACCACCTCAATCGGACCAGCCAATTCGAACCAATTGCCTAAAATCCAAAACCCAAGACCCAAGTCCCAAGTCCCAAGTCCCAGGCCCAGGCCCAGAGCCCAGGACCCAGGACCGAGGTCCGAGGTCCGGGTCCGGGCTCGGGCTCGGGCTCGGATTCGCTCGGCTCCGCCGAAGGCGGACTGGCGAACCCAAATCCAAGAGCCCGCGTGAGCTTCGTTTACACAAAGCCCACAACACTCTCTGACCCACTTGATATAAATTAAAGAAATTTAATCATTTTTAAACTCTCTTCCACATTGACTAACCTTCAATGTGGGATAACCGATAAAAATTTAAAGCAAACCGTTCAACTTCCAAGCATCATTTTTCACTCACCAATAAATGGATTTGAGAAATTCAAAATGCTACGATTATCTACACGACACGTAGATTAATCCTATATAATTCATTAACATGAATTATTGCTGTACCATTTAATTAGAATTAATCCAATTTACAACAATCCCCCACATGAGTGAGAAACTCTAAAAACGAAATGCATGAATGCAAATACATAGCTCAGTCCTTAAGAGACAATAGAGAATAGGGATAGGTGGCTTGTGGCCTTGAACCCTCCTTAGTTAATACTACCGAGCATACCGTCGGATTAGTGAACATAATTCTTGAACTATTTCTCTTTGTGTATTCTAGATAATAGTATAACCCACTAAGGTCTCAAAATTCTTCCGTTCTCACGTTTGTATCCGTTTCTGGCTATGGACAACTTCTTTGGATTTATAAGCTTCAGTAGAAGCGGCCCTCACTTCTCGCTTTCATAGGTGATTCTTCAAAACAGCATTCTGTCATACTCAAGTCAAAGACCTGCACAAGAATCATTAAAAATCAGAGATTTAACCTCACCACGTGACAGATTATAAATTCTACTTTTGCGTTTAAGGAATAGGGTCGTAGAGTTTTACTTACCCAGAATTTTGCCGTTTAGTTTTCCCATTGAACCAAGTTTGTGGGATCTCCACTCATCATGGTTGAGTTTCCACTAAAATCATTTTTAAGATGTGGATTTCACTCCCATTCCTTCAAGCAACTTGTACATCTGATCTCGATCTATGTTTTTAGTGAATGGATCCGCTAGATTATCTATTGACCTTACGTAGTCAACTGAGATAATCCCACTCGATAACAGATGTCTCACGGTGTTATGTCTCCGACGAATATGTCGAGACTTACCGTTATACAAACCACTTCTTGCCCTCCCAATATCAGCTTGACTATCGCAGTGAAGCATAATCGGCGGCACGGGTTTCTCCCAACATGGAATATCTTCTAAAAAGTTATGAAGCCATTCACTTTCTTCACCTGCTTTGTCCAAAGCGATAAATTCAAATTCCATGGTGGATCGGGCTATACATGTCTGTTTAGTGGATCTCCAAGAAACAGCTCATCCCCCTATTACAAACACATATTCACTTGTTGACAGAGAGTCCTTTGTATCGGATATCCAGTTTGCATCACAGTAACTTTCAAGTACCCTAGGGTGTCTACCATAATGTAGCCCAAAGTTCAGAGTATACTTTAAGTATCTCAAAACTCTCACAAGCGCTTTCCAGTGTTCTCCACTTGGGTTGCTTGTATATCGACTCAGTTTATTTACCGAGCAAGCTAGATCAGGTCTTGTACAATTGGAGATGTACATCAAACATCCGATGATACTAGCATAGTCCTTCTGAGCAACAGGGTCACCTCTATTCTTACTTAAGTGAACGTCGAGTTCCATAGGTGTCTTTGCTGGAAGACTATCGTGTGCATTGAATTTCTTGATCACTTTCTCAATGTAATGAGATTGTGATAAGAAAATTCCATATGGAGTTCTTATGATTCTTATGCCAAGAATAGTGTCCGCAACTCCCAGATCCTTCATGTCAAAATTTCTTTTTAGCATGAGTTTCGTCTCGTTAATCACTTGTAGGTTGCTACCCATGATTAACATATCATCTACATAAAGATATACTATAACAAATCTGTCATTAGTATTCTTAATGTAGACACACTTGTCGCACTCGTTTATCTTGAAGCCATTTGACATCATCACTTCGTCAAATTTCAAGTGCCATTGTAAAGGTGCTTGTTTCAAGCCATATAATGATTTAACCAGTTTGCATACCTTTCTTTCTTGTCCAGGTTTTAACAAAACCTTCGGGTTGTTCCATGTAAGTTTCCTCTTCTAAATCGCCATTTAGAAAAGCTGTTTTCACATCCATTTGGTGAATCTCAAGATTGTGCGAGGCAGCAATCGCTAGAAGCACCCGGATAGAGGTAATTCTCATCACATGAGAGTATGTATCAAAGAAATCATAACCCTCCTTTTGGAGAAATCCTTTCACGACCAAACGAGCTTTATACTTATCGATTGATTCATCGGCTCTGAACTTTCGTTTCAGAATCCATTTACTTCCTAAAGGTTTACAACCTTTAGGTAAATCAGTTAGAATCCACGTATGGTTCTGCATGATCGAATCGATCTCGCTCTGTACAGCTTCCTTCCAAAATGAACTATCAGTTCGTGAGAAAGCTTCTTTAAGTGAATTTGATTCTTCATCCAAGAGAAAAATCACATAGTCAGGACCGAAGTCCTTAGCAACTTTAGCTCTAGTGCTCTGTCTAGGAGTTAGAGCTTCAAGTTTTGAACCGGGTCGTTTGCGAGACTTAGGCAACCCCCACAAGTTCGTGACTTGTAGTTCCTTCAGCATTACCAGTGTTTGAACTAGATGCACCTTTATCCTTACAAGGATAGATGTCTTCAAAGAATATTGCATTCCTTGACTCAATGGTGGTTCTGACATTCATGTCCGGAACATCCGACCTATGGATTATAAATCGATAGGCGCTACTATTCAGTGCATAACCAATAAAAATACAATCAACTGTTTTGGGTCCGATTGTCAATTGTTTCAGTAGAGGCACTTCTACCTTCGCTAAACACCCCCACACTTTGAGGTATTTTTAAGAAGGTTTCCTTCCTTCCACAAATCGTAGGGAGTTTTGTCCCTACCTTTAAGTGGAATTTTATTGAGAATATAGTTAGCTGTTAAAACAGCTTCCCCCCACATGTTCTGAGGTAACCCATAAATAATCAACAACGCATTCATCATCTCTTTCAAAGTACGATTCTTGCGTTCCTCAACTCCGTTCGATTGAGGTGAGTACGGAGCTGTAGTTTGATGAATTATGCCACTTTCGTTGCACAACTCCTCAAACGGAGCTACGTATTCCCCTCCTCTATCACTCCGGATAGATTTGATTTTGCAGTTAAGTTGATTTTCGGCTTCATTTTTGAAGTTCTTGAAAGCTTCAATAGCCTCATCTTTACCTCTTAAAAGTTAAAGGTAACAGTATCTTGTGTAATCGTCAATAAAAGTAATAAAATACTTTTTACCACCTCTAGTTTGCACAAACTTTAAATCAAATACATCCGTGTGAATTAATTCTAAAAGTGTCGTGCTCCTTTCTACCGATTTGAACGGCAACTTAGTCATTTTTGCTTCTACACAAATTTCACACTTACTTTTATTAACAAATTCATTTACCTTAAGTAAATTGAGATTTGATAAATATTTTATTACATTTAGATTAACGTGGCCTAATCTACAATGCCATAAGCTAGAGCACTCAGTCAAGTAAGAGGAATCAGAAGCAATTTTATTAATGACTTGTTTTGGGCGTATAGCCATTACACTTAGTTTAAATAAACCATCTGTAAGGTAACCCTTACCTAGTGGCGTCCCAAAATTAGACAATACAAACTTATTAGCCTCAAATACAAGTCTAAAGCCACGACTAACTAGTATTGAACCAGATACTAAGTTCTTCTAGATGTCCGGAACGTGCAGCACCTCATTCAGAGTGATCTCCTTGTCGGAAGTCATTTTGAGGACAACCGTACCAGTACCAGCAACTTCCGAAGAAGCTTCATTTCCCATGTTCAACTTCCTTCCCTCACAAGGAAGGTATTTGGAGAACAAGCTCCGATCATCACACACATGGGCGGTTGCAGCAGTGTCGATGAACCATTGACCAGTTCTCGATCATGTTAGCTTCTTCAGTGATAACCGCAACGAGGTCATCACTAGTCAGCTCCCTCTCGGCTAGTTGGGCACTCGGTTTGGCCTTCTTCTGCTTAGGCTTGCGACAGTTCTTAGACATGTGTCCAGGATAACCGCAATTGTAACAATTGCCTTCGAACTTCTTAGAAGAGGGAGCTTTAGGCTTTGAGTTTCCAGGACGATGCATCTTCTTCGAGTTGTCTCCTCGTTCAAGTAGGTTCACCTGAGGTTCATCTGAACTTTTTGAATTCTTGTACTGAGCTCGAACTTCGGACTTAATCCGCACCTTCCGGATAACGTCTTCAAGCGACATCGCCTTTCGTTTATGCTTGAGGAATGTCTTGAAGTCTATCCTGCTCGGTGGAAGTTTATCAATCATGGCAGCAGCCGTGAAAGCATCCGGAAGAATCATCCCCTCAGCGTGGACATCATTCACCAGCATTTGGAACTTTTGAACTTATTCCATAACCGGGCGAGAGTCAACCATCTTGTAGTCCATGAAGTTCGTGACTACAAATTTTCTAGTTCCAGCCTCGTCGGAACTGTATTTTTTCTCAAGTGCCTCCCAGATTTTCTTGGAGGTCTTTACATCGGAGTACACATTACTCAGGCTATCTTCTAGGCTACTTAACAGAAAACCTTTACACAGATAGTCCCCATTGTGCCAATTATCGTAGGCAGCGTGAACATGGAAACTCGTCTCATCCTTGTTCGGAATAGGTGGTTCGTCTTCCTTCAACGAAGTTAGCGAAGCCAAGCATCGTGAGGTAGAAAAACATCTTTTGTTGCCACCTCTTGAAGCCTTCTCCATTGAATTTTGCAGGCTTCTCTGCCGCCGCGGGCATGATCCGTGAGGAGTGCACCGGTGCGTTCATCGTTGGTACAAAAGTCCCCATCGAACCCATTGAATGGGTATTCAAAACGGTTGAATCTGTTTGGGAAGTAGTTGCAAACATACTTGGACCGAAGTTCCCGTCATCCCAATGGGATGGGTCACAGCCGGAGCTGACATATTTTGGACCGAAGTCCCTATCCCAAAAGGGATCGTTCCAACAGCCGAAGCTGTGGATGAGTTTGACTGGGTCATGCGCTTTGTCAGCGTCTCGAGTAAGAAGTCGAGGGTTCCTGGGTTGATAATTAACTCAGCCTGAGTAGTGTTCAAGATTGGCGTAGACATGCCAATTGTCATGGTGTTCGTGACTGCGGGGGCAGTGTTCGTCGCCGAAGTGGTGGAGGTGATGGCTGGAGCGGTTGAACTGGTCGGATTGCTGGAGGTCGACATGCTTCACGTAGTGATTACAAATTACAGAAAATTAAAATACAACTACTTATTTCGTCTTGTGGTTGTTGAAAAACTACTAAAACTGAATCGAGTACAAACAGGAACTGAAATAAGTAAATCACAAACTGGAAATAGTAGAAAACAGAAACTGTAAAAGTATAAAGTCGAGTCGAGAAAATTTCTCTGTCCGCAAGACGAAATAGCCCCGGTAGTGCCCTTTGGTTTTGGCTATTCGTCTCCAAAGATGAAACGACTTCGTGTTTGGTATTACAGCACCGTAAATACCAGAGCTCCGGCGAACTGGAAGAAAGTGGAACGAGCTACGTACAAAAACAAAATGCAGAAAACTATGTATGCTATGATAGAGAGTTCAGGTATATTCCGTGTATGGAAAAATGCAAGAGAACTCACCCTTTTATAGAGGGTTTCCTGGGTAGGTAACAGCCTGCTTAATGACGTCCTTAAAGGCGTCATAAAGCCATTCAAACAGTTAGGTATAGCCAGCATGAACCTAGAATGGTTCAGCGTGCAAATACATTGCATGTTTGAATTCAAATGTTTGAAAACGTCTGACTTTTGACCTGAACGGTCAGGTAGCCGTTTTCGTAACGGTCAGAGTTTTTCAGGTGCGTGTAGGTTCAAAAAAGAAACCAGGATTGAGTCAGAACCCGAACCCCATACGGACCACCTCAATCGGACCAGCCAATTCGGACCAAGACCCAAGACCCAAGTCCCAGGCCCAGGACCCAGGAACCAGGACCGAGGTCCGAGGTACGGGTCCGGGTCCGGGACTGGGACCGGGCTCGGATCCGCTCGGCTCCGCTGAAGGCGGACTAGCGAACCCAAGTCCAAGAGCCCGCGTGAGCTTCGTTTACACAAAACCCACGACACTCTCTGGCCCACTTGATATACATTAAAGAAATGTAATCATTTTTAAACTCTTTTCCACATTGACTAACCTTCAATGTGGGATAACCGATAAAGCATTAAAGCAAACCATTCAACTTCCAAGCATCATTTCTCACTCACCAATAAATGGATTTGAGAAATTCAAAATGCTACGATTATCTACACGACACGTAGATTAATCCTATATAATTTATTAACATGAATTATCGTTGTACCATTTAATTAGAATTAATCCAATTTACAACAGAAAATAGATTATTTAAAGTCATGGTGTAACAAATGATATTGTATTTACTATTACTTGATCGACAGACAAATATGATGTGAAACAATAAATGGGTCATCCTTTATGTGTAGGAGGAAATACAGAAGAAAGGTATCAGGAGTCTACATTATTATTCTATATTCATTATTTATTTATTGTATCTTTTCCTTATTTGTTTTACATGTACATGTATATATTTTTCACAAGTCAATAGAGAATTGCATTCCACCATTTATCTCTTTCTGGTATCAAGCGATCACGCTAATGCCAATTTTTTTTTCTATTCTCGGTCCTATTTCCCAAAAAGCCATCCGCCAGCCTCCATGGCTTATGAAGCCACTGTCTTCGTCACCGCCACTTCCTTGGCGCCAATAACCCCCCCCCCCCCCCCCCCTAATGCCAATTTTTTTTTCTATTCTCGGTCCTATTTCCCAAAAGCCATCCGCCAGCCTCCATGGCTTACGGCGCCACTGTCTTCGTCACCGCCACTTCCTTGGCGCCAATACCCCCCCCCCCCCCCCCCGCCAATAACTTTTCCCTCGTCGCATTCAATACTGCGACGCAAGCCCCTCTCAAGCTTGATTCTTCCAATTACACATCTCGAAAATTCTAATTTCACGTCCTCCTTGTTGGCTACGATCTTCTCGTCTTCATCGATATAAAGAAACCATGTCCATCTCCTCTTCTACCCGACAGCACCACCACATGACCATACCCCACCTACCTCATTGGATCCGTCGGAATCAATTCTTCCTTAGCGCCATCGTAGGCGCCATCTCACCCTCAATAATTTTGTTTATTGTCGGTCCAACGACGTCCAAATAGGTGTGGGATACCCTTGCCAACACCTATGGCCGATCAATGCGAGGGTGAATCCTTGCTCTTAAAATCAAATTCACTGCTACAAACAAGCGGCGCCTCATCTACGGCGGTTCCAGCAAAATCGCCGTACAATATATTTTTACGGAAATTCTCGAGAGAACCACCGTGGAATCCAACATTTTACGGTGGTTTTCCAAAGAACCGACGTAGAATCCAACATTACGTCGATTCTCCAGAGAATCGCCGTACCGGTATTGGAAACGTCTTCAGTTCTTTGAAAGATAGGGAGAAAAAGACACAGAGGGGCCGAAAACTTTACTATTTCATGACTCCTATCGAATGTTGGATTTTTTATATTTTTTTGTATTATCTTTCTTTAACGATAGCTATAGCTGTGAACCCATTTGAATTAATTATTGCTATGGGCCCGCTTGACATGAATTGTATTTTCTATTTCGATAATAACGGGAATCCTACCTTTTAGGTCGGTTGTCTTCCTTATAGGGCGGGCTCGGGACTAAAAGAACGCTGTTAACTAATTTAAATTTGAACTAATTAACGTCGATTTTTAAGGAACCATCATGAATTAACAAGTATTCACGGCGGTTTCTTAAGAACCGACGTTAATTAGTTCACGCAATAGGTTAATTAGTTCGCTAGATTTAACGTCGGTTCCATTACAACCACCGTGAATTATATGACATTTCACGTAGGTCCCTTAGAACCGCCGTAGATTAGTAGTCTGCCATGTCATTTCAACCGTTGATCCATGTCTCATCCGATGATCTGCATTCGCCATGTCATCAATCTGTGTACCCACCTTCATGCCTTCATCTTCATCCTCTTCATGAATCTTCATCTCTTCATCTTCATCTTGGACCACCCGGAGATCTTCATATGCGTTCACCAGCTGCCACTACACCAAGGGCCACCACGTCAGAGCTCGCCTGGACGTCGGAGTTCGCCTGGACCTTCTCAAACCCCCGAGGATCAACGGATGAGAGATGACCAGCTGGACTTCGGAGTTCGCCTGGACTAAGTGAGCTGGACGTCGGAGCTCGCCGGAGATCACCAGCTGTCCCAGAGTTGGCAAGGTTGCCCTTGGACGTCGGAGCTCTCCGGAACTCGCCTAGACTTAGTGAGCCGAACGAGTTAGACTCGTTGGTCTCACCAGCATATTTTTTTAAATTTATATTAAAGAACGGCGGTTCCGTAAAATCGACGTTAATGAGTTGGATTTAACGGCGGTTGTAGAACCGCCGTAAAAGGTCCCTACTTTCTACGGCCCCTACTTTATGCGGCGGTTAAAAAACCAGCGTAAATTCCCTAAAATAACTGTCGTGGAATGCAGATTATGCAGTAGTGATTTGTCAATCTGGTTAAAGGATCGTGTTCCATCACTGAATTTATGCATGACGATAAAATGGTGGTGAATGAACTTGCTCTTCTCAGCATCCCCATCGATCCCGAGAATCTCGCCCTACAAATCTAGAGTGGCTTGATGAATCGTATAAAGAACTCTCTCACGCCATTCAGGCTCGTGAATTACCGATCTTATTTGATGAATTCATGAGAAGCTCCTGAGTCTGGAGTCCCAACTTTTCGTGAAACATCCATCGGTATCTCCATAGCCGGCAACCACGTTTGTTGCTAATAAGAACCAATATCGTAGCAACTCACAGCAGTCTCACGACAATTCGCGCGACACCAGTGGCCACCAGTGCCCCTCCTCCAATTAGTTCAACTCCTAGCAATACAGGGGGTACCATATCTACACACTTGCCAATTTTACAGAGAACCTCATTAAACATGGAAATTTGTTACTCCTGACATGCAACAATAAACTTTGACGGACATTTAAAACGATCAAGAAAAGGCACTGAAAGCAACTGAAGTGAATATTGGCATTTTTTCGACACGACTCAGAAAATCTTAAATCCAACGGAGAATATAGATTATTTACGACATAAAAAGATACTTAATTTGAATAGTCCTGTTTAATGCAAAAATCCCATCTCACCCTTCTTAAAGTAAAGGATTTTCCTGCTCGACATAATAACCCCGTTCTGCGTCACTGGCATTATCTATGAATAGCTATCTATACATCTTTTAAAAAATATATATCTACTATATAAAAAGGCTACGTACTTGATCGACAGAAAAATATGATGTGAAACAAAAAATTGCGATTCGGGAAGAAAGGGTTATAACGGACGGAAATGGAGAGGAATTGTGTGGCTACAGCAACAACTCCTGATACAAGTGTTTGGTTCCATTACCTCCAACACCATGATTTTCTTCTTATTTCTCTGCTTTCCTGGAAAATCTTGAATATCCAAATCACAGCTTGCAAACTCTCTATTCGGTTAGAGACTGAGAGATGGAAAAGCTTGAGGACATTGCCATTCGTTTATTATACGGTAATTATTAATGAAATGAAAGACGTAATAATTTGGGAAAATTGCCATTTAATGTCATTTGGAAAGTCTTATCTACCATACGGTCCTTATTTCTGTCTCCTCTAGGCTCGAGACTGGCTGACACATAAGGGTTACCGGCCAATGGCAGCCCAGAATGAGCATATTAGCCGATACTCTATCCCATGTTGTTAAGGGAAATTAAAAACATAAGAAATTAAAATATGAAATGGATACATATCAAAGAAATATGATTGCATTTAAAATATTTATCAACTAAACATAAGATTGCATTAGGAAATGGTGTACATATAAGGAAATTGATGTCATTAATGTGCAAATGGTGCACATATTACGTGGCATTCAAATATATGTAAAATCAAGATGTCATTATGTATATCAAACCGCTATATATCTTAAGAGTCATGGGCTTGAATCATTAATTATGGGAAAATTTCATTTTTCGAAAAATTTTATTTTTAATACATTATGTTGGCTACTTTTCAAAAAAAGTACGTGATATTCGCAAGCATCAAACTACATCTATTAATTTGGCAAATTCATCAAATATGGTACAAAAAAAACTCAATTGGGCTTTGATACTTACGTGGCATGATTGAACCATTACCTATCATTTTCGATTTGAATTAAAATTATAAATGAATAAAACTCACCCTAAATACCTATTTTACCCCCAAAGATTATATAAGCCTATGTGAAGTTTGAAGCCAAAGTCAAAGAGATACCCTACCTCACCTTTGATTTTATTATTTAATAAAATTACAATTCAAATTTAATCAAATTGTGAAAAAATATACAATATAGCGCGGATATACGCACCCTAAAATATTATTAGTTGACCCCAATTGATAAGAACACCCCAAAAAATTTTAAAATACATTTATTTTTACTAAATCAACCCCACAAACACCCTGTTTTACCCTATATAATATAATAAATAATATAATAATAAAAATAAAATAAAAAGAATAATAATAAAATAAAAGTAAAAAAAAAAAGTAAAAGAAAAGAAAAG